>PYAF01002521.1:170196-190500 GCA_007407185.1 Glycine tomentella | reverse complement strand
ATTCTTCCGTAACCTTCAAACCTAATAAAATTCAAACATTAGATTGAATGAAAAACTTTCCGAATCATGAAAGCACGCCTTTCCTTCACATAATCATCAATTATCTAGGTTTCTAGGGTTATCTTGTAAATAAGTCAATTAAAATACCGGATAAGTGCCATATTTGAATCTTATTTTTACTGAAATGTGGCACTTATCAGCTCACAGCAAGCAACAAAAAGTAGGTTAAATAATTTCAAAGTTTAATTGGTAATCAACATTCCCCAACGGTTATCTAATTAACTGTCGTTGAACACGGCTTTCTAAGACGGTCTTTAGTAGTGATACTTGCATTACTAGTAGTAGGTATTAAATGGAGAAAAATGCATTAAGTAGATTTTTAAAATCCTAAACTTTAATTGTTTTGGAAGAAAGAAAAAACTAAAGCATCAAAAAATATGAGAAGGATTTAATAATTAATTTGATAGAACTTGTCTATAGAGAGTTAGATTATAGTCACTTTTAAAACTTTATATACTAAATAAATGTCAACTTTTTTGGAAAGCCAAATTAATTTTATATGTCTTTGGGGGAGGGGGTGGGAGCACTAAAGTGGATGCTTCCTTAATTCACAAACCAATAATGACCAACTTATATCCTCTTATCAATCATATCATTAAGATACTAAAACACAAAAACACATGTCTTTTTAGGGTTTTTCTTTTTTAAAATAATATTTAAAGTCTTGGAGCCTTTTGTCGTTTTTAGGTTATTAGTATATGAACTTAAACTTTTCATTTATTATTGAGTAAGGAAAAATAATTTAAGAAAAATAAGATATTTTTAAAAAAGCACTAATACAAGGATATATAATATGTCTTTTCTAAGGTAGTAAAAATTAGATGTGTTTATTGCATTTCATTTCATAAGTTCAAGCTTATGGTTGAAAATGAAATTATAATTTCAAACTAAAAGACTCAAGTGTCTTAATGGAACTAAGTATACATGAGGGAAATTAAAAAAAAAAAATGTGAACAAATTAGAATCTAACATGAATTGACTCTTCCTTACACTTCTCATTAAAATGGAGTGGTGAAAAAATGAATATAAAAAAGATGAAATTGTCGGATGTTTACTTTTTGAGAAAGGTCTTCCTAAAACATTTTGCATTTGGGCTATAAACACCTTAATATATATGTTGAATTTATTGCCTACGAAATTGAAGGAAAAAAGAATCCGTTGAAGCATGTGTGAACAAAACAAAATTCAGAGGAACATTTGAAGGTATTTGATAAATTAAGATGACAGTTTATTAGAGAAAATTCCAAATTAAGATGATAGAGAAAGTTATGAGCTGATATAAAAAATAGAGAAAGTTATAACAGTGACATTAATTTTTCAATGCAAACTTCGGAAGTTATTTATTCTATATCTAGTATAGCTACATTAGAAAGCCTACAAGATATGCTAAAGCTGATGAAATTGAAAGTTAGAGAGCTATTCTTTAGGAGGAGTTAAAGATGATATAGAAAAATAACACTTGTCAACTTGTTGCTAGACTAAGTAATAAAAAGGAAATGAGTGTTAAGTGGGCGTACAAAACTAAATCCTAATGGTCTTGTAAACAAACTTAAGGTCAAATTGGTGGTAAAGGATTATTCTCATGATGTTGATTTTTGAGATATTTTTGCATGATACAAGAAGACTAGTTTGTTTAAACATAAAAAATGTTTTAGAAAAATATTTTTTTTAAAAAAACATATAAGATTTGGTTCTAAAAAAAACATGAAAAGTGTTTTTTCTTAAAATAAATAATAACTTAGATAAACACATCAAAGTAGTAGAAAATTGTTTATTTTATTAAAAAAATTTAAAAAGATAAGCATAAACAAACATATCTTACAATTATTGATTTCCGTCGAAACAAAACTTGTTGGCTGAAAATTTTACTATTTTGATGTAAAATCAACGTTCTTAAACGGTTTGCTAATTAAAACATATATGTTGATGAATTTGAAGGTTTTTAAGTTTTTGGAAATGAAGATAAAGTCTGCAAGCTATGATGAATTATGCAAAATTAAAATGTATAAGTTAATTAGATTATGATGAAACTAAATAAATTTTATCTTCTTAATTTTTTAAAAAATATTATAGAAGAATTTATGCAAACAGGATTTCAATTAAAGTATGAAATATATTTAAAGAGTTTTTTACTATTCCAACGTCGAGAGTGATCCAAAGCTACCAATCGACGTTATCCAACAAAAAAAATATGCTCAATGGCCTCTAATCCTATGTCCACATGTATAGTGTGTTGGGAATTGTTTTGATAGCGTGTATACATCATTAAAATTAAAATCACGTTAGATTGATATAGAAAGCTAGAAACACAAATGTTATTGTGAGTAGCTCATGTAAAACTTCACCTCTTGGATTTAGTTCTAGTCATTTAATTAAATACCAATATTAGATTTCTTCAAGATGATCCCACCTGACTATCGAAAACTTTGACCTTTTTTTAACTCTTTTTTTATATTAGATTCTTTTGTCGTTGATTAAAATTTATTAAAAATTATTTTTTAATGATTATTTATCTTGAATAAGTTATTAGATCTATCAAAATTAATTTCTGATATTAATTTCGGTATATTATAAAGAAAATATTAAAAAGATAAAGTTAAAGAAAATATCACTAATATTTCTTGTGACAATAATGTTAGCGCTGTTGGAAAAAGGATATTAATTTTTTCTTATAGAATTTATTATGAATGGTCTTGCATAAATAAAATAATTTATGCATAAACAACAATTATGTAAACAATACAACACAATTTTTAATGTGGAAAATCTTCTCAATGTGAGAAGTAAAAATCATGGGACAGTCTTGAAGTCCATCCAAATTTTTCACTATTAATAAAGTGATATTACAAAAGGGTTCCAGCAACCATTACAATCAACAAACAACTTCTAAAAAAGTTATACCAAAATATCACAAGAAGTAAGCATACAAAATAGGCTTATGTTCGAAATTAATTTCTACCCCAAGGAATAACAAATCACAAATCCCAACGGTCAAATTGAATTACTATAATATAGGAACACACTGACCATATTTGAGAAAAATCCAACGGTTGAGAAAAGAGATAACTCTTCCTCAATATCATTGTCCAAAACAAAACAAAACAGAGCAGGAATTCTGATTACCTCTGTTTGAAGTTAAAATACTCTCTCTTGAAAAACTTCAATGAATGATCTGAATGGTCTGAATGTAGTAAACAATTTTCTTAACCTTTTATCAAATTTTGAGCTTGATCCAACAATTAGTGTGAGAGAAATGTCCCTCGTAATATCGTTGTCTGCTTCAAAACACTGCTTCAAAATCAATTCGATTTGGGAATTTCTGGTGATGCTACATTCCTCGATCAAAGAAACCAACCGTTAGATGTAAAGAGTGATGAGTCAAGAACTGGGTGTAAGAGTTTAAGAAAAATCTAACGGTTAAATAAGGAGATCAAAGAGATTGAAGGATGACTATTTTTGCCCTTCTCAACATGTGAATTTGGTTGTTTTCTTTTTCCTCTACTTTGTCTCTCTCTCTCTCTCTCTCTCTCTCTCTCTGTCTCTCTCTCTCTCTCTCTCATGTTTTCAAATTAGCTGTAAACCTCTCAACAAATGGAACCATATTATTTCCTTATTGGGCTGAACTTGACTTGGGTTTTAAGTCTAACAAGCACTAGGATATTATATGATTCTCATCCCTTTGGACTTATAAAGAAGTGAAGATGAATTAATAACATTAATTAATTTATTTTATAACATCGTTGATTAAAAATTAATGATTAATATTATGATAAAGAAAAATATATTAAATTTCAATGTTTTTTATAATTTATTATACATGCATATGTTTCAATGGAGTTATCCAAAGATTAATTATAGTCTAATAGATTGAAGCTTAACGCTTTATTTGGAGAACATGTGAAATTCTATCCACTAGCTACGTGTACTAGACATTTCCATGTGAATCCATAAGAAGGTTGTTCCTACTCTAATAAAACCACCCGAGTCACATATGTCAAGTAATTAAGCAATTAATAGATATATTCCTAAATTTCCTTTCAGCAATTCTGGTAGTTATAGTTGTAAATCCGCTAGAGGTATATAGCTAGATCATGAACAGGAAAGGGATGCCCCAGAAATTAGTGCCTATACGTTTCATAGGCACATGAAACGTTAAATCTTAGGCCTAATACGGACGGTGGAGTACAAATGAAAGCAATTCAATCAATAGTTAGCAACTTAAAATATTTCAAAAACTAGCGTGAGAGATGTGACTTTTAAGGAGGTCTTGTTCTAGATTTCATGTTTATTTTTTGTTTATGAGAACATCCACGGGAATCTGCTAGTAACACAATCTTTCATGAGATGTGAGGTTATGTATAATAATAGATTAATTTCTAATAAGTATCTATGATATACAGGCATAAAAAACTTTTAAAATTAAGAAACGGGGTAACTCATAGTAGGTTTCACTTATGCAGCTACCAATCTCTTTCTCTATATAAAAGATATTTCAAATGACAAGAATTTTTAAATGAGAAATGAGAAATAACAATTATGACCGTTAGATGAAAATTAAAAAAAAAAAATTATCAGCTAAGATTAAAACACTTAAAACAAGTAAGTCATGTGCTCCTCTCTCTCTTTCGATTATACAAAACATGTATATGAAACGGTAACTAGTAGAATGAAAACTTCGAGAAATGAAACCAAGGACTTTTTTTATTGGGATATGATTACATCTTCTATAATTTTAACTTTAAAAATACAGCAACGTTCTTGTCTTATTTTATGATTTTCTTTTTTTCTTTTTTCTTTTTTTTTAAAAATATGAAATAAGGCTTTGTTCATTGTGTTGAAAAAAATTAGAAAAATCAAACCAACTCAAATAATTAAAATTCATATACTTTGATCTAAAAAAAAAAGTCCTTTAATTTGATGTATGTCCACTCCAACCATAGTGTTTTGGTATAACATTTTACATTGTTGAATTTATATTAAATTTTTAAAAATGTTGTTTCATCATTGACAACTTAACTATAATTGAACTATTAATATTAGCCTAACAATTTCAATGATCCATCCAATCTTCAAAATATTGGGGAAACTATTATTTGTATTCAAAGTTGTACTTATATTTACATTATGCAAAAAAAAATGTCATATATATACTAAAATAATTATATATAAATTTTAAAATCTGAATATTTGTATGTATCACCGTTGTTCTGCATTCAAATAGGCTTCAACCCCTTTTCCTTCTCCAATGTCTGCAAACACCGAATATTAAGTCCTTAATTTGTGCCTCCTTTGGAAATTTACCATCAATTTTTGCCTTCTCACATATGCACCAATCACATTAATTTAATTTTTCATCAATACAATAAAAAACTGACTCGTTAAATTTTTTGCAGATATTCCGGTGATCGAAAAGAACTGTCATCCGAAAACCTCCCTTGATTGCTATCATTAATAGATGAAATATCTTCTGTATGATACCCATAATTAAAGTTGAAAATATCTTCCACGAATTTTCCTTGTTCAATTCTAATGGAATAGACAAAACTATTATCTTAATTCTAATTTCTTTTAGTTGCCAAAACAAATTCTGATTTCTTTTGAGATGACTTGGGATTGGGAAGTCAATGAAAACTCTCCCCACGTCCAACCTTTTACTTTTCATCATACAAGAGCATGAACCCGTTTGATGCATGAGAAAATTCTGAGATTAAGGTAGAGTATTTTTTTATATTTAAAAGTATATTAAATACTTTATATATGCTGGAAATATTTGTTATAACTTGTATATTTTAAAATATGATCTTAATTTAGCAAATTGAATTTTAAAATGCATATTAAAATTTTCTCTTATAAAATTAAAATTATTGTGTGTATATATATATATATATAAAGGGACATATATAAACGCTTAAAAAAATATTTCATATCTAAAAATAAATAATATAAATAAGATAATTACCATCTTCAAATTGGCACATATAAACAATTAAAATGATGAAGAAAATCTATTTTATATATATTGACTAAACACTTTAAATAACTCATATTAAATATATCAAAGTGTTTCCCATTTATACCTTTTGTAAATATTTTCATATTATTAGCGAGATAAATATGATTCAATTTTTATAATAAAATTATACTCACCAACTTGTTGGCAATAAATAAAAATATATTTAAATTAGCCTGGCAGTATATAAACCCGATGTAAGAATTGATAGTTTTACACCATTTAATAACTTTTTATTGGATAAGTATTTTACAAAATCCACCGTTGGATTGAAAGCTTATATCATGTAGATCACATGTCTCAAATTTCATATTAATCCGAAATCATTTGAAATATAATTGATATATATATAAAAACTAACGGTATATGTACTTCTAAAATATGTGAAAATTAGACTATTTGATTACATTCCTATTGATGTTTAAATTTTGTGAAATTTGAGACATGTGATCTACATGATATAAGCTTTCAATCTAACGGTGGATTTTGTAAAATACTTATCCAATAAAAAGTTATTAAATAGTGTAAAATTATCAATTCTTACACCGATGTAAAAGGATCTCATCTCTATATATAAAGTATCTCTTGAAACTTTTATTTGAGTATATATATATATATATATATATATATATATATATATATAAAGTATATTGTGAAACTCTTATTTGATTATATTAAATGACCAAATTCACCGAATCAGACGCCACCCCATATGGCTATGCACTATAGACATGCATAGCACGGGGTTACTTTTTATAATCATGTAAAAATTTGTGGAGCCTGATAAATTTTAATAATAGAAGGGATCATAAACTATATGCTTAATTGACAGGTTTTTCTTAAAACTGTACACAAGTCATATTACATGCTTGTGGTGCAGTAGTTTTATTCAGTGTAGCTGCACTCTATTCGGTAGAATATTACACTTATTCAGAATTGGTGTCATATTTGCTTCTCTCCTTGAGTTAATTTCTCCTGCAAAATACCCAAATAAACAAATAGGATGGACATAATTCTGCAATTTATATATTAGTGAAGCAAATCAAATTATATTTGTACAATCCTCCATTGGATAGTGTAGGAGTGATGGCACACACTTTGTATTAGATCAAGAAGTTTCTATGGTTTATTTTCTCTTTATTTCACTAACATACCCTTATACTTCTGCAATGTGCAATGCAAAGATATGAAGGAGAATTGTTATATTCATCTTATCTTTACATACAGAAAAAGACTTATGACTAATTGGTCTGTATTTTCTCCAATTTATAATATTAATTTTTTCTATTATACATAATTTTAATAATCACAATATAACTACAAATACAATTCAAAATTATAGTTAAATCTACTTTTGCCATTTCCAAATCAAACTATGCCAAAAGTTTTTTTCGTCCTGTAATCCAAGAAAAAACTATGCCAAATAGAGGTTGTAGTTAGTATTATAGTTATTTTTGGCTATCCAAAATAATGAAAATATGGATATGGGAATGTCCCATCTAAAGAACTACAAATTACAAAACTACATGGGGAGTGATCAAAAATGAAAATCTACAGTGTGAGCTGAAGTTGTCAAGTGGTGTAGTTGAGCTTTATATTTGATAGAGACGTTGCATCCAGGGCCGGTTTTGGGTCATTCAAGGGGTCCAACCGCACAGGACCCTAAAAAATAAAGGGCCTCAAATATTAATTACTGTAACATATGTTCAATGTTGAAAACTAGAAGAGATGGTAATGCTTATTTTTAATAACCAATGGGTCCAAGATTCAATTCTCACCAACAATAATTTTTACTACTGAAGTTAGACATCTTGATCAATCATTCCCAATTTTTTTCTCTCTCCTCCTTCTTTAATTCACTTTTTACTCTCTTAAAAAAAACTTTCAGCAAATTATTTTTCTTATTTAAATAAATCATTTATTTTTAAATTATGAAATGAGAACCCCATTTTCTAAAAAAGAAAAATATTAAACAGGATTCAAGAAAGTTTGGTCCGCCCTTGCAACGGTCTTTTGCTGAGTCAAATCGAAGGCCATTCACATGTCCACGTACCATGCATTTAAGGAAGCTGTCTCCTGCTTCTAAGATAAGATGCAGAAAACATATGCAATCGTTTGGGCCAAAAAATGTTATATACGCTTCTAATAATAAAAAAAATGATATAAAAATTGGATCAATTATTGCATGCATCACTAAAACACACGTTTAGAAATTTAAAACTCGCGTAATTTTTGTAAAACAAAATCATGTTTATTTACCCGTTGTAGAAAATTAATTAAACCTAAAGTTTTTTATTTACTTCTTTCTGTTTCACTTATAAGCAAAAAATCGAAAAAATTGAATAATTAGTTAATTTCATTAAATTGTGTGAATCTCATTTAAAAAATAAATATTTTTCTTAAATTACTTTTAAGGCAACTTGATATCAACCATAAACCTCTTATTAAATGAGCAGTATTTAAAAAATAATTCTATTAAATAAAACAAAAGTATTTAAGGTTTATTTATATTTGAGATGAAGATAAAAAAAAACTATATTTTTTTTATAAATGAGACTAGAGGAAGTACATCTTTTGTAGAAGACAATCTTATTCTCATGAGACATTACACATTTATAAGTGGCTCTCCTAATAAAAATTGAAGTATAGTTAGCCTTTTTTTTTAAATATTAACCTTCTACTAAATTCAATTCTCATTGGTAATTAAGCTTTAATTTTTAAGTTTGTTCTTTATAATATGCTTGATGTAGGGGAGACAATTTATGCTATTTTTATTGTAAAATTATATTTAAAATAAAATTTTAAATCTTAAATTACTTAATTTTAATTTTAAATATAATTAAAATGTTATATATAAAATCAAGATAATCTTATTGTATGTTTGGTTGGAAGGAAACAAAATAGAGAAGAAAATAAAAATAAATAATTATTTCATTTTAGAGATATAATATACATTAACAATTTATACAACATTTTTTGTGTCTATCTCTCTGTCATTATAACATATAATAATTGATGTGTAAGAGAAAGATAGATGCAAAAATTATATCTTTATATTAAAGTTGTTAAGTCACTAATGAAGTTTCTATTTCTGCTGAAAATAAAGGTTGTGGTGCAATTTAAAGGGAAAAAATTGAAAGAATAGACACTTTAATAGGTTCCATTACATTAGGAATTACATAATTGACTTGGTAGTGAAGAAAGAATGGAGGAGGCAGGTTGTGGGTTCAATATCTTCCTTATTAACAAAAAAACTCAATTAAAATTAACTAACATTTGTCGATAAAATAAAAAGTTACATTAAATTGTCCATAGCCATGGAATTGAAGAGTTACAAAGGTTAAAAGTTTTTAATCACTAAAGTTTTTTATTTTCGTTCATTTTAGGGTACTTTTGAAATTACAATAACATTGAATAAGTGGGTTGTGCATTGAAAATAAAGGTTCCATTGAAGTTTAAAGTGTATAAGTTGAAAGGATAAACACATTTTAATAGGTTGAATTGAATTTTAATTAAACAACTGTGGAATTGAAGAGCTACAAATGTGAAGTGGATTAGAAAGACACTATAATGGGATTTAAATAGTGACACTTAATTGGCTATGACTTTTTCTGCAAAAAAAATCACACAACTTTTGAAGTTTCTTCTCAAGCTTTCATCTTGGATTTCATAAACTTTGTTAGTTGCAATGCTTATCATTCTAAATTACTTGGATGACATTAATAGTTTAATAAAAAATTTTCCAAGTCTTTTATAAAATACTACTTTAGAAGTTACTTTAAAAAGACTCGGATTCTAGTTAATGTAGATTTTATTTTTATCATATCTAGTGGATGTTGTTTTTCATCTTTGAAACATGTTTTGTAAAAACTTCTTAAGAACTATATCAAATATATATCTTTGTAAAAATATGTTTTTCCAAAACATAAAGACACATAGATATAAATCTAAATCAGAAACATTAAGGATAAAACACACAAACACATTATATTGGTTCACCCACAATCTTAGACTACATCCCACCATTGCACTCATAGGATTTCCACTAACATTAATTGAGGTATTATTTCATCTGAAGCCTCCACAAGCTTCTACAAACAGTATTCACTAGAAATGAAATATTTTGATACCTAAGTGTTTTGGGACTTCGTACAAGCCTTCACTCCCATGACAACCTTCAGCACTTTCTTTCTTGCATTTCCTAAATTTCTTTTTTTCATAACACACTCTAGTTGTATCATATTTATTGGGATATGGGGAGTGTTTGTGCTTTCTCTTGGAATTTCCTTTATAAATTTTCTCAATTTGTTTTATTTGTCCTCCCTTCTAGTGATGAGACTTTTGCCTATTCATTTTGGGGATATTTCACTATTAGCTGGATCTTTCTTAACATATAATTTTAAACATCATTGTTGAATAAGTTTTTCATTGACATCCCTAACTAAATGCATTTATTAGTGATGTGATGATAGTCACTATAGATGGCATAGTATTTCTTCATGTTACTTGATTTCTTTTTCAAAGGTGGTGGATGCTAGACTTGGGAAAACTTTAATTTATGATGTATACCTCTTTATTAAAGATTTCAACTTGTTTCATTCATCGCAAATGCATAATAGTTGTGAATCCTTCCCTTGAACTCATTTCTAGGTATTTCTTAGGTCTTTCACACGCCTTTCATAATTGTTTAACTTTGCACAAGCTTGAAACTTTACAAAAACTCTCACAATTAATTCAGTTGTACTTACAACAACTCCAAAAGTACTAATCTATTCTAAGCACCTCTAATTAGGTGTTTAAAGTTAATTTCTCATGACAAGAATAAAACGGGAGGACTCCATTAAAAAAAAGTTCAAGATCTAATTGAAAATTTAATAAAAGTATAGGGACAGGAAGAATAATTAAACCTATATTTTAAAAAGGTATTGGTAACTTTTCATCATAAACCAATAAAAAAAAACAACTAACTGTACATTAAATTACATCTTAATTGGGTTAGAATTTAATTTGAATTGAATATTGGTGTTTTAAATTTTATAATTGCACAAAAAAAAATTATTGCTGTTCATTTCAATTTTTTTAAATTCAATATTAAACTTGGGAAAAAAAATGTAATTGTAAATGAATTGGGCAGCAAAAGTACTCCTATAAGTCATTTAACAAATTCATTTAAAAAAAGTCATTTAACAATTCAAACATAACAAGATCTTAACATATTATTCATAAAGTGAATATTATAAGTGTATTAGTTTATAATTTATTGGTCTAATAGAAAAAAATGTCTATATCCTTTCAAATATGAAGTCATATTTACATTAGAATTTGCCCCTCTTAATTGTCCATACTTAAAATCTTTGTTTTCAACAACCTCAATCCTAATTTAATCGTTTTATTATTTTCTATAAATGACTATTCGCATGACTCTTTGAGAAAGCTTGACTTTGTCATTATCATGCTAATGACATCCATTCCCGGTATTATCAAATATTATAATTCCAAAATCCAAATGATATTATACGTTGTCCTTTCTTTACATTTGTTACCAACTTTTTCGAAAGATCTTTCTTTCCAGATCTAAAATGACATATTTAATTAGTGGCCTAAACAAACGGCGTGTCATCTTTGGCTTTCCTCTCATTCATCTCGGTTTGAATTTTAGCACAGGAAGTACGTGGAAATGAGTTAACGAAAACTGAACATGACTTATCGGCATCCCAAATTATGAAAACTGTTTTTAAAATGTAAAAAATAGGCAAAATATTTCGCTTTATATGTGCGTCTACATGTTCCCTCTTTTCATGTCACAGAAATAAACAAAAAATACTGATTAACTAAAATGACCACAAAATTATTAAAATAAAGTGAAGCAGAAAAAGATCAGTTTAGACATCTTCATTCAGCAATGGAAGTGGTAACACTTGTCAGACATGTGAAAATTAATTAAGAATAAATTATAATAACACCCATGTGATTTGTTTTTATTTTTTTAATTCTACAAAAACATCCTAATTATTGATTTTTCATCTCAAAAATTACCCTTGATTTTTTTTAGTTAATTATAATGATCATTCATGTAATTTATTTTTATTATACTCGTCATTCTTCTCTATTTTTACATTACATTTAGAGCAAATTACAATGATTACCAATGTGGGTTGCTTTTATTTTACTGGACATCCTTAATTTTTTTAACCCTAAAAAAACATCATAATTGTTGATTTTTCGTTTCACTAGCCACTCTTTAATGTTTTTTTTTTTTTTCGAAAATCACTCTTTAATGTTTTAGACATGAAAAACTTTAGTTTGAGACTATCACATGAGGAGCACGTGGTTTTTAATAAATATCTTTACCTAAAATATCCTTATACGTTCCTTTTAACTTCACAATTGCTCCATATTAAAATGGTTGTCAAAAAGTACATGTGTGTAAAATGATTCACATTAAATTTTAATAAACTAAAATCAAGATTTAAAGTTCAATTAAATAAACCCAAAAAGTTGAATGTAATTAAATATTAAAATGGTTATAGACAAAATTCTTTGTCACTATTTAAACATAAATTTTTTTTGCTTTTTCTTTCTTTCATAAATGAATGTCTTTTTTTTATTAAATTTATTAACGAAGGTTTGATGGAATTAACATTTGACGTTAAAAATAATGCCAAAAAATAGAAAGGTGACAAGTGTAATAAAAACAAATCACAAGAGTGATCATTGTAATTAACTAAAAAAACATCAAAAGATAGTCAATAAAATGAAAATTCAATAATTATTATGTTTTTTAGGGTTAAAAAAACAGAAGTGTCTAATGTAATAAAAACAAACAACACAGTGGTGATTATAATTTACTCATTAATTATTGATATATAGTTCACTTAATATGATTTTTTATGTGCTACTATTTTTTTTTTTGTATTATTGGATTGTTAGATTTCTCATCTTATTTTTTTCCTGAAAGTTCTGAACTCACTCTTGGTATGTTGTTTTAAATGTTCGTTCATTTATAATTATTATTTATTAGTAGATCAGATTTACTTGCCATTTAAGAATGTGAATTTGACTGACGGAAATTACTTATCACTTAATATGTCCCTTGTTAAATTGAGACAATTTCTTTCATGGGTTGTAAAATTAGTGGACTAAACAAATTCTTACGCGATAAACTTCTTTATTCATGATCAGCTTCGAAAAATAAATTATTGTAGTAAAATATTTCAAAAACTCAATTGAAAATGTAAATAAAAATCTATTCATGAGTGTCATCGAAATGGCCCAGGTAGTTATGATGCAAAATATAAATTTGGGAGTGTATAAGTTTGATTCTTCCTAACGTATCCTTTGCTATATCATTTTCTTATCCTCTTTCCCTCTTTTTCCTGTAAGGTCTATTGTGAATTTATGATCTTTTCCTTAAATTAACAAAAAAAAGCTCATAATTTCCGATCGAGAGTTTCCGTCAAATAGTCAAATTAAAATAATATTGTTTCGGTACAACAAAAATGTCTCACGTGATTTAAGAATGAAGACTTAAATTATTTATAAATACTCTCATCATTAATCCAATGGATTGATGTAATGATTAGGTGTATTGATATAATGATTAGATACTATACATTTTTATATTAGAGAATAATTTATTTAATAGATAATTTTATATTCGATTTTTGTTATGCATAAAAATCTTTTGAACAAATAATAATACTATTATTATAATTAAATTAGTCTTTAATTCAATAAATTATGAGATACATGTGATAAACAAAAACACTCATTTTTTCACTCATTTGAGATCCTTTTTAAAAATAAAATCATAAAACTCAAATTTAAAATTAAAACATATAATACCACGAATACGGATACTCTGACAAAATAATGGACTTAAGTACTTGACTTTGGAGTTTGGAGCAAATACAAAATCATTTCTAATGGCAAATGCATGTCGGTAGTTTATTACTGTATATTTATATGTTTAGATTTGTATGTTCAAGTCTCTCTGTGTTCAAAATAAATTAATAATTTTGAATGAATGATGAGGATGAAAGCTAGAGAATTGATATGGATCTCATCCACACGCATGAGGGTGAGAGTGAAAGCATAACCACTTATATTATCAAAGAATATCAATGAAGGCCCATAAACAAAACAGTGTGTGTGTGTGTGTGTGTGTGCATTTTCCCAATTATTAGGCGGTGACTATATATTTTCCAGCAATCCCATCATCAAACAGTGTCTTATGGCTTATACAGTCCACCTAGGTGTTTGTGGCTCTCTCTCTCTCTCTCTCTCTCTCTCTCTCTCTTCCTGTCTTCACCTTCTTTCTCACCCCACCCTCCCACCTTCCTCGTGGTATGTTCTTTTTTTGGACTCTAACAACATGCAAATGTTTCATCTTTGAATACACCATTAATGATTTCGGCTGTAAGTATCTTTGTTCTTTCATTCATTGAGTTTAAGCCTTCAACCCCCATCCGCAGTTGTTTTGATGGAGCTAAACATTTCAGCTTCATCAATTAAACTATTTCTATAGAAAAATATATAGATACTATTATGAGTATTTTATTTCATACTCGATTATACTATTAGTTACTTTAATCTATCGAATCAAAAATTAATTTTATCTATAATGTATAGTTATTGTTGATTTATGCATACAAATTTTTGTGTTAAATAAATCATTCTCACATATAAATACAATAAGTCATATATCATTGGGATATAATTTTATAAATTATCCTTTAATACACATTTCTTTTGCACTATATATCTATATACATGAAAAAAAATTATAGTTAATATAAAAATGAAAATAAATTTGATTGCATCTAATCATGATGCCTTAACCATATATTATTGGTCATTTATTCTTCCATTTACATCTTGAATAGTTGAGAATACAAATAAAAAAATAGCCATGCTTATATCAAAGATTTTATTAATTGAAACTTATAATCTCAATTTGTAATATATAGAAGAGTTTAAATAATTTTTAAAAAGGTGGACCAGGATCTATGGTATGTTTCTTTTTCAAAATCTTAGGGAATAATAATACATTTTCCTTGTTATTTGTTGATGTGAGACGAAAAAATAGATAGATTATGTAAGAACTATCTTTGAAAATGCACATTGTACGTAACTACATATCTCATAACTCTATTTTTCAATATTAAGATATTCTTTACTGCAGATAGTAAGTTAATTCAATAAGACCAGTATCATATATCTTTTTTTATTCGAACTTTAACTTTTGTGATCAACACCAAATATAAGAAATGTTTTGGTTTGATTAACTCTAAAAAAAAGTTAAAATATTTCTATTATATGACGAAATAAGATTAAATTATTTTTTTATCTTTTACTATATAAGCCTCATTATATTTTTTAAAAAGATGTTATTAAATTGCATGTTCTTTGAAGTTTGAATAATATAAAGTGTAATCAAATTTTAATTTATAATGAATTTTAAAATATTTAAAGAATAAAGTGACGATACAATATTTGTAATTACAAAAAAAAAAAAGTCATGCTTGAGCAAGCTTCTATACATACAAAATTAAAAGCATATGTCTTGGACTTATCTTTGTTATAATTTTTAAATAAGTAATTTTATTTATAAAAGGACATTTTTTTCCAGTATGAAGAGGTAAAATTAGGTTAATGGCTTGCCAAAAAATATATAGAGATTCTTTATCAGGACTAAAACACGATATTGGATACAAGAGACTACATAGCACATTTAAGATTTTAGCAAATAATCAAATTATATATTGTTATTCTCTGGAGGTCAAATGAAGATTTTTTTATTATTATGTTTTTTCTTATATGTCTTAAGTTGTTTTAGTAGATATATCTTTTATAATTTATTGTATTTTCTTGCGATCGAGTTTTAGTATTTGTTTGGGGCCTTAATCTTATTATTTATAAATAAAAAACACATTGAAGTCTAGCAACTAAGAAACTTTTTTTTTTCTAATATTTATTATTGCATATGCATTTTAGTTTACTAGTCAACTTCTTAGGGTTAATTATCATATAATTTTTAAGTAATAATTTTATGTCATCGAAGCAGGCTAGTGAAAGGCTTTTATAAGTAAGCTCAAAAAATTATTATAGAATTGTATAATAAAAAAGTACATCATAAGTGAACATGTGAATGTGATATCTTAATTAAATTTCTTCTTCTTTTTAATTCTTATCCCCAAAATGCCTATTTTTTTTCCTCAAAGGAGTCCGATTCGCATCATATTACAATGCCCCTCAAAAGCAGGGTCAAATAGGTCAAACCATCAACCTAATGATCGTGAAGATAAACATTCAATGGCATATTCGATATTGTACGTCAAATTTAAGTCTCATATGGTAACAAAGCATGCATATAAGGCCAAGCCCCTATCTGCGCTGCTCCATTACGCTTTTTTCTTTCTCCTTTCTTCCATCTTCTTCCCTTTTCCCGTCATTATCCTAAAAACTTGCAGATTTTCATATCCCAAACAACATGAAGGGAAGGTTCATGTTTCTGTCGGTGCTCCTTTGTGCCACCTTTCATGTCTCCTTCTCCATTATCGACGGTAAGAGGCTACAAATTCAATATTGATATTGTAAAGTATATATACACAAACATGTATATACTAGCAAGTATTTGTGTAATTTATACGAAGTTTTAGGTTTAAATTTTGTTGTCGTCATTGTATATAAGCACTTAAGGGTACTCTCATTATCCAAAAAATACTACCCATCTAATTTGATACACTTCAACAGTTAAGTTCAATGTTCATAATCTTTCCCATTTAGCTAGAAAACGAAAAACTCTCTTTTGTTAATATTTTTATTTTTTTACGCATATAATTGCAAATGAATATTTTGATTGGCCATCAACATTTTTAAATTTCTCCAAAAAAAGTTGATGCCACTCAAAGGTGGTCTGTCTCTTCCCAACCATGATTTCTCTCTTTTGTTAATATTCATTTGCATAATAGAGTTCTAAAATAAGTTTTCGGACCAAACTATAAACACTGACCATTATTGTGTCATGTGCGTCACACCATATGAGTTGTAATCAAAAAAAAGGTTGGGACTAAAGTTTGGGTATTACAAAATCCGAAGGGGTGAATTTATTAATTGTGTGTAATGTTGATGTGGACATAATTTATGAACAAGATATGCACCCCTCAATAATCTTTCTAGCAATGTATCCCTTCTTCTCTTCCTTGACATTCAATTATGCTGGGGTTAACTACTAGCCCTATATGACGGTGACCTTTTAGTGTCGCACGGCTCTCATAAATTCCTTTAATTTATTTCGTTCTGGGGCCTACATTTTAGGCTAAGCACGATGCATGCATGTTGCTCTGAAAACTCACATGGCCATGTGTGTTACTAGGGACGTTAGTGGACAACCACATAGGTGGTGGTGGACTGCACCACCACATGGCTTCAGAGATATATATCTCAAGTCACTGTACCATAACTAGCAATTGGAGGATTTTGGGCCAGAGTTGCTAGTAATTGGATTGGACACTAAAGTAGATTGCATTGTGCATTGGACTTAGCTGGGTTCTAAAATATCTTTCTTGTTGATTTAATTACAAAAGTGGTCCTTTGAAAAAAATGGTATCCATCATAAGATGAAATATATAATTAAAAAGAAAAAAGAAAAATGCGAACATTTGGATATTAAATTTGCTAGCTTCTGATATTATTAATTTATTTAACGATTATTATTATAAATATTATGAATTATATATTAACATTGTTTTGTTGGTATAAATTTTATATATATTATTTAATACATTACATCATGTAACATTAGAGACCAGTAACACATGACTGTGTGTTTAGCTTCACGTTTTATGTGTTGGATCGATGTGCACTGACTGAGAAGCAACAATTTACTGCTTTTGCCTTTTTATATTCTTGGATGTGAATTTACATGCTACTTGTGTATCCAATATAGTTGCAAACGTATATTCCAATACTCTTTTTACGAGAAATTACTACATGATCCTATAACTATATATATGATTTTGACTGATTTTTATTTGTTTAAATTGTTATAATTGTGTCACACAGATACATAATTTTAAACCATGTAAAAATGTCTATTTTCAACACACTTTTTTTAATTGAAAATTATGTGAGTCCCACTGATATTTAAGAATGGAACCCACCAAATGAGAAAGAATGAGGGAGATAAAAAAATATATATATTACTAAAATTACTAATTTTTAATTTTTAAATCATGTCTATCATGATTCTAATTAGTTCATATATAATACTACAGGCCTAATAGCCAATGGCAACTTCGAGCTGGGTCCAAAGCCCTCCGCCCTGAAAGGAACAGTGGTGGTAGGCGGGAGCCACTCGATCCCAGAATGGGAGATCTCTGGCTTCGTGGAGTACATAAAATCCGGCCAAATGCAAGGCGACATGTTGCTCGTCGTCCCTGAGGGCGCCTATGCAGTGCGCCTCGGGAACGAGGCCTCCATCAAGCAGAGAATCAAGGTGATCAAGGGCATGTACTACTCCATCACCTTCATGGTGGCCCGCACGTGTGCACAAGAGGAGAGGCTCAACATTTCCGTCACTCCTGATTGGGGTGTGATTCCTATTCAGACTTTGTACACGAGCAGTGGTTGGGATCCCATTGCTTTCGGGTTTAAGGCAGAGAGTGAGACGGTGGAGATGCTGATTCATAACCCTGGAAAAGAGGAGGATCCCGCCTGTGGGCCGCTTGTTGATTCCGTTGCTCTCAGGACTCTCTACCCTCCCAAAGCTACTAACCGTAAGTTTAATTATTCTCTTCTTTACTTATTATTTTGACTTCTTGGTAAGTTTAATCAATCGTGCTTGTCTTGATACTTGTAAATAGTTTAACTGTGTATAATTAAGGATTATATGTTGAGTTCTGCTTATATATAGATATTAGGGTGGAGTTATAAGGTTGATGGATGGTAAAAGAAGAAGAGATGCAGAAAAATGTTATGGTTTGTTTTCACCTTTAACAAGAAACTAAAAATTAATAATTAATATTTATCAATAAAAAATATAAATATTAGGGATGCCTATGTGATAAAATAAGTTGGAACTTAGATGTTTTATTTGACAAAGTCCACAATTTTTTTTTTAAAGAGACAGTGACAAAGTCACGAAACTTATGTGTTAGTTTCCTAGTTAGTTTGTTTTTTTTTTTTGGATGATTTTCTCATTAAAATTGGACTTATATTAATAATTTTTTTAGATGAATTACATAAGTGAAACTTCAATTTAAAATATTGTTAAATTTTTTAAAAAAATTACGGTATTACGGCAAGATGTCTGTAATTTAATTTTGATTGAAAAATATTACTAAAAGAATTTTAAAAAATTACGGCTAATTTTATTATTATTATTTCATTGCATCATGTTTTGAGTTCAAATCTGACATGCTTATAAATCAAGATAATGTTGATATTTATTAATCACGCGTTATTATGTAAAATTAATTTGTAACGTTTTAGAAGTAGTTAAAATTATCTATAAAAAAAGCAATTAAAATTATAAAAAAATTTAAAATATGTAATTTAAATTAATTTATACTAATAAAAAAATATTGTTTTGAAATATATATTAATTTAAGTTTAGAATTCTATTAATTTAAGTTTTGAAATATATATAACAATAATAATTTAAAGCAATATATGACTTTGTGATATATAGAGTGGGTATTACTCGATCAAATTTGATTTAAAATTATCTTGCTGTACGTGTATTTTTTTTTACTTAAAAATTACTTTAATATTAAAGTTCAAAATAAGAATTTTAAAAATAAAACTAAAGATGTTTTGTCCTTATATGGTAAGAGTTTTTGTTTCATATAGTACCGTAATAATTGACTTATGTCATTTATTTAAGATGAGATGGAGACTGGAGAGTGGAGAGGGAGGTCAGATTTTTGTTTTTTTTTTTTTAAAAAAAAAAAAAACTACTTTTGTTACATTTCAATATTTTTTTTCTTTTGTAAAAAGTAATTATTACTTTTTTAAGATTTATTTTCTTCTAAAAATATCTAGTTCAACTTATTCTTTTAAGGGAAGAAAAGACAAACAAAAAAGCTGGACAACACTACCTTAGCTCAATTTATATACATAACCCGAACCCAGTCCAATAGGTCGAGACGAAGTTTGAGAAAATGATGGGTCTAGAAATCCCTACTAAAATAATAAAACGACAATTATAAAATGAATTTAAGAAATTTTAG
>PYAF01002521.1:147477-170096 GCA_007407185.1 Glycine tomentella | reverse complement strand
AAAATATCTAGTTCAACTTATTCTTTTAAGGGAAGAAAAGACAAACAAAAAAGCTGGACAACACTACCTTAGCTCAATTTATATACATAACCCGAACCCAGTCCAATAGGTCGAGACGAAGTTTGAGAAAATGATGGGTCTAGAAATCCCTACTAAAATAATAAAACGACAATTATAAAATGAATTTAAGAAATTTTAGTTAGACACTTAAATTCTAGTATAACTTTTTCATACGTTGCCAAATAGTCACAAACACATTACACATGCACACGGACGTACTGTTTGATTTGATGTTATATTCCTCGTGATTATTGCTATCATAGCTGTTAATTGGAATGCTTAATCAAAGAGATCATATAAGAACAAACATTAATAGCTCAAGAGAAAGAAAATGGATCAATACCTATAAAGGAAATAAGTTAAATATATTATTAGCATGTTTATGCAAAGATACGAGACAATTAAGAACCGTTGGCTGTGGTCCTACATTCATAGTTCGCCATATTATCTAGGTAGGTAGGATGTTATGATCATATTTATGAAATGCAATTATGCATCCTATCCCTCTAAAGCTTCTATTGGAGCTAGTACAAAAGGCAGCATAAATTCGAATTCAGAATGTATCTGACTCTAGAATAATATATAACAGCTGTTTTCTTATTACTTGGTCTTCATTGCATGTGTGATATGGAATCAGATAACTACTCATTACTTACCTAGGTGAAGAAAAGGGTTCTGATTTCACGGAACATTGCTCCGCTAAAAATGGAACAAAATAATGCTAGAGAAAATTAACTGAGTGTGTCTATATATATGTGTATGTATGTATGTGAAATTATATGGGACCACGACAAGCAATGAATACTATCCACTTTATTTCTTCAGTTAGGTGACTATTAATTTATGCACAATGTAGTACCACTTATAACTTGCTTTTAACAATTCAGAATTTCTTAGCCACTTCACTATGTTAAATTGACGAGTAAATAATTTGGAAGGTAGATAATCAACTATATTAGTGTATGAATGTTAGAAATTATGCTTATTAATATTCTTGAATGTGCAATTTAATTATTTCGTCAAATTAGGTTCCTACATCTTAAATTTTGGAACTAATTTATCTGAAAAATTATACATTCAGTATGTATTTGTTTCAAGTAATCTTGACAAATTTCTGAGAATATATAGCTAGAAATGTGTATTCTCATGTGTTACAAGATTAAAAATAAATCGAAGGCAAAATATTTTCCCTAAACAATAATTTTCATATTCTCATGTTTTCATTCTCAATGGAAAGAGTGGATAAGTTTTTTTTTTTTTTTTTTTTTTTATCAGTAAAGGGGTGGATAAGTTGATCCCTATTGGGTAATGATAACATTATTATATATAAAACTTTCAATTTTATCCTTTCAATTTTTCTTTTACACACCACTTTCATAAATATATTTCTAATAAATTTTAGTTGTTAACCAAACATTTTTTTAAATACTCATAAATGTCATTTTTATCCTTATGTTCTCAAAAATGTTATTTTCAATAATGAAAGCAGATAACTTCATACATCATGTAAAATAAATAAAAAAACTTGATACATGTGTCCTCACTCCTCATTGACTAAATTAAGATAAAACAGATATTTATTAGAGAACATAATCATAAACTTGATTTGTATATGACTTATCTTGTATCTTTTAAATATTAGTTGGACTATCAGATAAGGTTAAAAGATATAAGGTTGGTTTAATGCTTAAGAGAAGGAAAGAAGAGAGATGTTATAGGTTGGAATTTTCCACTAACAAAAACTAATAATACTAGCAATTAACATTTATCAATTGAAAAAATAAATATCTAGCTCAATTGGATGAACAAAGTGTGTGAATTATTATAAACTCTGTTAGTACTTCTTTTCGATTCTTAAAGATAAATAAAAACAGTAATTGGACTATATTTACTCATTGAATCTTCAAATTAGTGATTTTTCTTCTATATACATCTCTTAACTAATTAACATATTTCACTCCACAGAGAACATACTAAAGAATGGTGGATTTGAAGAAGGACCCTATGTGTTCCCCAACTCATCTTGGGGAGTGATCATCCCCCCAAACATTGAGGATGACCACTCTCCCCTCCCAGGGTGGATGGTGGAGTCCCTAAAGGCAGTGAAGTACATAGACTCAGACCACTTCTCAGTCCCTCAAGGCAAGAGAGCAGTGGAGCTATTAGCAGGCAAAGAGAGTGCCATTGCTCAAGTTGCCAGAACCATCCCTGGCAAAACCTATGTTCTCTCATTCTCTGTTGGGGATGCTAGCAACTCCTGTGAAGGGTCCATGATTGTGGAAGCCTTCGCAGGAAAAGACACCATGAAGGTGCCCTATGAGTCCAAAGGCAAAGGAGGGTTCAAGCGTGCAGCACTCAAGTTTGTGGCGGTTACCCCTAGAACAAGAATCATGTTCCTTAGCACATTCTACACCATGAGAAGTGATGACTTCTCTTCACTCTGTGGGCCTGTGATTGATGATGTCAAGTTGGTGAGCCTGCGTAAACCATGATGCTAACTAGGGTGTGAGGCTAATGAATCGAAGTATTATATATATGGGTTCTGAGCTAGCCTTTGATTTTATATAGTTAGGAGAATAATTAAGATGTTTCTTAATAATTCCTGTCTTTTTTTCTTAAAGAGGCCTGAGAGGTAATGAGTTGATTTTTATTTTAATATGAGAAAAAAAATAAATATGTATAACAAGTATCATCTATATATAGACGTATAGTATGTATACGGTGGCGTGTTCCTATAAATATCCCTTCATGTAGTTTGAATAAATGATGCGAAAGAAAAACAGATTATTCATAACCTTGCTTTTATGCTATAAAAAATGTTTTACTTTAATTAGTTATCAAATTGTCGTCGTTGTTGTTCGTTGATGTTAAATTTTAATGTGGATTCCTTTTAACTAGAGTTAAGTTTGCCAATTAGCTTAATTAATTCAAAATTTTATGAAAAGTTTTTACATTTCTTTTTTCTCTCTCCAAGTGATGGAACCCAGAGATAAACATTTGTTTGAGAACAATTTAGATGCACTTGTACAAAATGAGAGATTATATTTGCAAAACCGGATTGTGTCCAAATTCATGTAAAATATGGAATCTATGTACTCAATGACGCATCCTCACAGAAAGAGAGTATTAGATGATCTCAATAGTTCAGAATCTCAAAACCAACAGTTGCTGAAAATGCTTAGATTAGTGGACACTGAAGTTGCTGAAACAACATTGTAATAGTTTTACTAGCATTACTGCTTACTGGAAACTGTTTTATGTTTTCTAGTCAAGTTTAGTTTTAGATATATATATATATATACACACACATTAGGGGTGTTCATCAACCGATCCAAACCGATGCCAACCGCGGTGACCGAATCGAAAAATCGAAAACCGAAAAAAAATCGAAAATTTTCACTGGATTGGATCGGTTTTCGGATTGGCCGGTGAAAACCGATCCAATCCAAACCGATCCAACTATAAATCATTCCTTACCCTTTATCTACTTGGGCCTATTCCCCCATCATAGCCTAAAAACCAAAAATCCAATATATTACTCCTTATTTTGTCCAATTAACGTGTTTGTCTAATGAAAATTAGAAAATGATGTTTATTTTTGTCCAATGAATGTGTTTGTTTATGTTAGATCCTCCTTATTTTGATAAAAATAAGTCTCATAAGTTTTATTTTTAGACTTTTTAAAAAACCGAAAACCGATCCAATCCAAACAGAAAAAAATTGGATTGGATTGGATCGGATTTGAAAAAAATTTCAAACCGAATGGATGATCAAATGACCAAACCGAAGGAATTGGATCGGATGATTTTTTGCTTCAAAACCGATCCAATCCAGACCGCGAACACCCCTACTATACATTCCTTTGTATCCTGAAATCTTTGGTTTTTGTTTACAGTCTCGATTTTATCCTTATCAATATTTCATTTAAAATTAGTGACAAAATAAAGATTAAGGGCTAAATATGTTTTTTATTTTTATAAATATTTAATTTTTGTGTTTGTTTTTTAACAAATTTTCATTTTGTGTTAAATATCTAATAAAATAATTTTATTTTTAGTCTTTCATATTTTATTTTAGTTCCGATTAATAACAAATAAAATAATTTTGTCTGATCAAAATTTATTAATTTATTGGAGATTAAAAAAAATGTCAAAGACAAAAAATAAAATTACTATTTTATTTAGAACTTAATATAAAATAAAAATTTATTAAAAAATAAACACAAAAATCAAATGCTTATTAGAAATAAAAATATATTTAACCAAAAGATTAATTTGTATTTCAATAATAATTATTGATCCTTTCTTTAGCTGTTACTTGTTACTGCTCATGGTCCTTTACTTCTCTAGGTTGAACCATAAGATGCCCTCAACAGAAAGTAATTATTCCTTGATTCAACACTGTTGTGCAAACACAGCATTGCTGAGACAGCCTTAATTATAATAATGTATAATAGTCTTTGATGCTTCAAAAGGCAATAGGAACTCATTCTTATATATAGCATGTCTTCATTTTTGATGCACACATGTCTTCATTTAGACAGATAAACATTGGACAAGGCGAGATTTACACTTCAAATTACAGGGAAAATGCATTGGATCAATAAATCCCAATAATTGACCATCATTTGCAATACCAAGGTGAATTTACTAAGAAGGCAAGTCCAACTTCATGGACAGAGAAATCCAACTATGTGGTGGCCACTTGGTTGGTGAGAAATTGTTTGGAATTTATGGCTACAGTCGACAGAGAGATGCCATAATTTTTGAAGGACAATCTTTTGATAGTGAACAACTATGGCACAGTTCATTTTAGTTTGATTTCTTTCGCTTAGTACTAAATTCAGCATGTATTTGAAAAATTATTCTCCCTCAACTTAATAATATGGATCTTAATTATGGATGACAATGAATTGGGTCGGACACCAGTAGCGTCTTTCCATTACCCGACTCGCTAGGGCAAATTCATGTTCGCTATCCGCCCATTACTTATCAGGTATCCATTTGGAAATTTCCTGCCAATTTTTTTTTATACCTGCATTCAAATTTTTTTAAAAAAACATTTTTTAAAAAAATAATTCTTTTAAAAGATATTTGAAAATAAAATCATATTATTTTCTACGAGAAGAATCAAGAATCAAATGTGTAATTAAGTGAATTTTTATTTGAAGATTACATCCTTAACTAAAGAAATCAACTTTTGTATTATAAAAAAAAATGAGAAAGATATCATATATGGTGTGATTTTGAATCTTTGGACCTAAATTCTACAAGTAAAATGCATCCAACTAATATTATTTATATATGGATAGGATCGGTTTAATGTAAGTCTAAAGATTTAGATAAAATCTCGTTCATTAAATTAATATTTGAGGACAAGCGTCTAGAAGGGAGAGCTCACTCTCTTGTCTTGAACCCTTCTTTTTGCAAGCCAATCCGCAAATTGATTGTCTTATTTTAAATTGTTTTGAAAGCAAACGTGCCAATCCATTTGTAACAAACTTTTAATCTTTGCCACCAGAGGAATGAGAGGATAGAAGTGAATGTCTTCCATATTAAGCTTCAAGGCACTCTGGAGTCAAATTCACATATGATGTTTCTAATTTCCTCTAGCCACGCAATGCTAAGGTCATTGTAGATAATTTTACTACTACAAAAATAGGATTTACCATCGCTTAGTTAACGTCGATTTTGACGAAAACCAATTTTACAAAATGCACGGTGACATTTTTGAAAATAAAATATTATTGTCAACATCGACTTTTAACAAACCAATGTTGATATCCGAATTTTAACATCGGTTTTCTAAAAAATTGATGTTGTCGATACTCAGTCAACATTGGTTTTTAACAGATGTTGTGTGTGCTCAATCAACATTGGTTATATTTGAAACCGATGTTGTTCAAGATACCTTAACAACGGTTTTTAAAAACCGACATTGAGGTTTCAATATTAATTTCAATTCATCTTACTCCTATGCACCTCAAACCCCTCTCCTCTCTGTAAGGGCCAAAGGAGGAGAGGGATGAGGAGTAGGAAAAATAGGGAGAAAAGAATTTGCGAAATTCATACTCATTCAGTCATGAATTGATTATTTTAAAGATTTACAAAATCCTAATTTTGAATTCAAATAACAGAATGGAAATAACAACTTATCCTAATTTTGAATTCAAATAACAGAATGGAAATTCAAATAACAAAATAGAAATAACAACTTGTCCTAATTTTGAATTCACATAACAGAATGAAAATTCAAATGTGATGATTATCAATTCAGCTGGTTTGAGATTACTGGATGTAGTCTATAAGATGTATTGGACTCCTCTTGGTATGGATGGGCCTTTGGGTAGCAATCTGGTCCGCTACATTCCCTCGTCCATGCGGAATATCCATGTCCTTATGGATAGAGATTTGTTGAGATTGTAAATCACTTAGATTCATCCATGTGTCCCTTGAATGAGTTGGATTTGACGATGAGTCATCATTTCTATTCGCACCTTCTTTGTCACCAAAGACCGAAAGCTTCTCCTCCCAAGTTGCATCTTTCGGCATGCTGTTGGACCATTGAACCAGTACTTCTTCCTCTTTGTTTCCTTTCTTCCAAACCTCATGTTCTCCTAATATTGCCACCA
This sequence comes from Glycine tomentella, assembly GCA_007407185.1. NCBI lineage: Eukaryota > Viridiplantae > Streptophyta > Magnoliopsida > Fabales > Fabaceae > Glycine > Glycine tomentella. Next base: position 163,405 of record PYAF01002521.1, on the reverse strand, counting down.
CCTTTTCAATTGGTTTGTTGTCTTTTGAGTGCTGAGGAAACTGATGAATCTGGAATGTCGTAGGAGAGACGAACAATTTTAGTAGCGAAATGTATCTTGGAAGATTCCGGCAGCTTCAGTTTGTAAGCCACTGTTCCAATCCTTTGTAGAACCTCAAATGGACCGTAGTAGCGCAAAGCGAGTTTTTGGGAGCTTATACGTTGAACCGATTGTTGCCGATATGGTTGCAAACGGAGCAAAACCAGGCTGCCTTCTTTAAATTCCTAAGCCTTTCTTTTTTATCACTGTATGCTTTCATTGTTGTCTGTGCTTTGTGCAAGTTTTGTGATAAGCTACTCATGATTCTATTTCTTGTAGTGAGATCTATGTCAATGGCTTCCAGTTTACTTCCGCCTAAGCAGTATGCTAACAAGTTCGGTGGTGTTACGCCGAACGTGACCTCAAATAGTGTGAAACCTGTAGATTTGTTGAAGGATGTGTTGAAGTGAAACTCAACAAAACTCAGAATGTTGGAGCACGTTTTCAGATTATCGTGTACGAAAGCCCTTAGGTATTGTTCCAGACATCTGTTTACTCTTTCTGTTTGTCCATCACTTTGTGGGTGATAAGCTGAGATGTACCGCAGGGACGTTCCTTGGAGTTGGAATAGGGACTTCCAGAAGTTTCTTAATAAAATTGGATCGTGATCCGAGATTATGGTTTTTGGAAAGCCATGGATTTTTTCGATCGACTCCCAGAAAGCTCTAGCAAATTTGGCTGCAGTAAAGTGTGCCGGTAAAGATATGAAGTGGGCTCCTTTAGATAACCTGTCAACAACAACAAAAATAATGAAAAACCCGTTAGAGTTAGGTAAATAGTTGATGAAATCCATGGTCAGATATGTCTAGATGGTGTCTGGAGGAGATATGGGTTGTAATAGGCCATATGGAGAGTGATTTTGTGGTTTTATTTTTTGACATTCCTCACATTTTTTTTGACAAATTCTTAACATCTTCCTTCATTCCTTTCCAGGTGAATACTTTATTGAGGCGCAGGAATTTGTTTTGAGCTCCCGAATGTCCTCCCAACAAGGAATCGTGGAATTCATGCAACAATTTATTCTTCAGAGATGAATTCTCCAGAATGAAGATTCTTGAGTTCTGTAGTAATATTTTGTTTTGCGTTTTCCATTCGCCCCATTTTTGGTCTGTAATCAACCCTTGGATGACTGTAATAGCGTAGGGGTCCTGTGTGATTTCCTGTTGTAGTATGCTTGTTAGATTGCATGTTGGTCCTGTGATGATTGCTAGTTGTGATTGGGGTTGTTCATTAGCCCCTTATGGACATCTGGACAATGCATCTGCCACTGCATTTGTTTTGCCTGTCACTCTGCTAGATAAATTTTCAAATTCTATTTGGTACTCTCATGCTGTGCCTGTTTGAGTTAACTTGCATAGTAGCCTACTGGATCTTCATATGCAGTAGGTCTATATCGTTGCGTCTCCATGAAATGCATCATCTCTTGTTGAAAATGATCCATCATAGTATTAAGTTGCTCTTGATTGTTGCGTTGCATTTGGTTAAGAAACGCTTTTTGCCGCTTATCACATGTTGTTTGTTGCTGTTGAAGCGCATTCAGTTGGTCTTGTATCTGAGCCATGCGTGTTTTCTCAGCCATGGAGGTGAGTTGTTGGATGAAAGCACCAAATGTAAAGGCAAAAGGAGGAGAGGGATGAGGAGTAGGAAAAATAGGAAGAAAAGAATTTGTCAAATCATTCATACTCATTCAACCATGAATTAATCCTTTTAAAGAATTACAAAATCCTAATTTTGAATTCAAATAACATAATGGAAATTCAAATAACATAAAGGAAATAACAACTTATCCTAATTTTGGATTCAAATAACAGAATGGAAATAACAACTAATCATAATTTTGAACTCATAACAGAATGGAAATTCAAATGCAATGATTATCAATTCAGCTGGTTTGAGATTACTCAATGTAGTCTATAAGAAGTATTGGACTCCTCTTGGTACGGATGGACCTTTGGGTAGCAATCTGGTCCGCTACACTCTCTCTTTTGAAAGCCCCTTTCTCGTCGACGAAGCCATCAAAGGTGAGTGACATGGTAAACGGACTTGGCTCCCTAGTGCCGCTAGACCCGGTCCTCCACCTCATCAGCGTGGGCGCACTCCTCCGTAATCGCTCCTCCGCCTTAACCTTCACTCACATGCTCCACAGCCGCTACAAGACCAAGGAGGATCTTGAAGCATATTCCGCACACCTTAGCCACATCAATGTCGTCAAGGAAAACATGTTCTCCATCATCGTGTTGGATTCAGGGGGAGCTACTTAAAGAATGCAAAAGAATTGATTCAAGCTTTGGTTTTGATCTTTCAACATGCAACGGATGCCTTGAAGTTTAATTAGTGTGAAATGTGTAAGAGAAAAACAATTTCGGTGATCCATGTGCATTGCATTCATATTAATCTATAATTTAATTAATTGAACTCATAAAAATCACAAGGCTTTAGTTATTTGACTAAGTTTTTAATTTGATTCAAAGGTTTTTGGAAAAATGCATTTTATACTGATGTAATCGATTACCACAAGTCTTTAATCGATTATTTTGTTCTTAGTCTATTCTGGAAAAGCTTTCAAGAACAATGTAATCGATTACCTATCGGAATAATCGATTATTTGACCTTTGTTTTTATATAAACTGTCTTGTTGAACTCTTTAATCGATTATTATTGGGTAGTAATCGATTACATGGTTATATAAGATTTTAAGTTGTTCTGGGATAATCAATTACCAAGGTATTGTAATCAATTGCACAGGCTTATTTGAAAAAGCCATCTTCCTACTTTAATCGATTACCATTTCTAGTAATCGATTACACTATGTGTCTGAATATTGTAAGATTGTATTAGATAATCGATTACCACATTTCGTAATCGATTACACATTGTATTTTGGAATGCTACAGCTCCTGCCTTAATCGATTACCAAAGATCGTAATCGATTACATAGCTTCCTGTCTTAATCGATTACAGGACAGAATAATCGATTATTTTGCTCGTTGCTCATGCCCAGAAACTATGTTGAACACTTTAATCGATTACATGGTTTATTTAATCGATTACATGAGCATTTTAATCGATTATTAGGTGCATTTAATCGATTATAGACAATTACAAAAAGTTGTTATAAATAGGTCTGTGGCTTAGCTGCTTTTCTAACTTTGTTGAACATTACCCATACGTATTTTCTGAGCTAAAACAGTCTTGTGAGCATTCTTAAGTGTTTTCTAAGGGATAAATTCTTTTTTGCTCCATTGTGATTTAATCATGAGTGTTTGAGTCATTCTTGGAGCTTGAAACCTTTTGAAGATTAAGGAAAGCTGTGTTTATTGATTTGTAATCATTCAACCTGAGTTGGTAACTTTATTTTGCATTGCATCATTGGATCATCAGGTTGTTTCACTCCTTAATCTGGTTATAATTTCGTTTTGTATTTTCTTTGTTATTTGGCTATTGTAATTGGGTTTTGCTTGTAACTAGAGAATGGGTTATCTAGGTGGAAGAACTGAGTAGTGTTCTCATGTTCTTGTCTCTGAGAATCTAATAGGTTTTTAGATTTCTGTACTTTATCTAGGGTTGATAAAGGGAGACATTGTAATTGATTATAAGAACAGAAAATCATAATAGTAGATCTCTAATCTAGTGTTGGTTGGAAGAAAACTGGATGTAGCTTCTAGTGTTGAAGTGAACCAGTATAAATCTGATTGTGTCTTGCTTCTCTATCCCTTAACTCATTATATTCATTGTGTTCTTGATTAAATTGCTTGACCAACTATGTCAGTTTTGATTCATTGAATTCCTTGGGGCTGAGCTACTTGATTGAATAAAGTTTCTTGGTTTTGAAAAGTGATAAAGATCCTAGGAACTTTGATTTTGATTAAAGAATTTTTAAAATACCAAGGTTTAACCAATTCACCCCCCCTCTTGGTTAAGTGTGAGATATTCATATTCTTTACACATCAATGACATCATGGTTGTCGATTGGCTCGTCGATGACCTCATCGACCTCGTTCCACCATCGGGTTCTGTTGTTTGTCTTAATGATGGTGAGAAAGTTTCCTATTATCTTTATCGTTCAACAACATTCAGTATTTTGCTTGAGAAGTTTTTAGTGCTTGGAAACAATTTATGTCCAAAATACAAATTTTGATTCACCTTGTCCTTGCTATACTCCAACCATAATATATTGTGTTTAATCAGACAGTTTCTGATGGCATGCAGGTTCCTTTTCTTCTCTTACTCCTACTAGCAGTTGTTGTTATGACATTTCCTTAGGTAATTTTAGAAGCAATCTTAATTAATAAGCTCTTTTTATTTACTTTCCTATTATGTATGGCTAATGGAGTTATTTCCACGAGAAAAGAATGACAAAATATGTAACTTCACAGGTCTGTTGACAAAAAAGTTCATCAATTTGGTCAAACATGTAGAGGATGGTATTCTTGACCTAAATATAGCAGCAGAAACTTTTTGGAAGTCCCTATTTTTTTCCAAAAAATATTATGACCTAAATATCTTATATTTATTCTTCCTCTATTATACATGTATTTAAAAAATTTCCTTTTTTATAGGTGCATAAAAGGAGGATATATGACATAACTAATGTTTTGGAAGGCATTGGAAGTACTGTGACACATTTTTTATTTTTCTTTTGTGCATGTTCCTTGAAGTTTAACTATATGTAGTTTAGAGAAAAATTATTATATCAAACCTTTTGGAATATAAGGATATTGAATCTTCTTCGTCTGGTGAGGTGGATGGTGATATCTCTGTGCTTAAGGTAAGTGATGTAGGTGTTGTTTTTTTGTGAATGACCTATTGGCACCCAAGTAGTTGTTATATAATTACAAGTGCAATTGCATTCCTCATGCATCTTTGTTTGCATATCAAGCAATATTTATTGGATCCAAACCTTTGTTGGTTAAGTTCTATATTTTTCATGATTCATGATATGAATATATTTAAAAGGATGAAAATGACTTGTAGTTAGTAGCACAACATATTGTAAATTATGTTGTTGTCCTTTGTGTTGTAAACTTTCTTTGGAGGAGCACATATTAGATAATCAAATAAGATAATATGGTTGCTTTGCAATAGAAAAAACAGAAATTTGCTATTTTAAAACTGTTGGCCAATGTTGATTTTTCTAAACTTTTGGCAGGGAAATGTAAGAAAGGATGAGGAATTTGAGTGAAAATGAAAACAACCAGAAGTAATATACTCCTTGTTCGATTCATTTTCCCTTTGCTCTCCGTTACATAAGAAAAAGTAAATTATTGCCACTATATTATTAATTTATACAAATTTCATTTCTTTTTTGGTGCCTTTTCATGACTGAAGATGCTATTAAGGGCCTCTTCCATGTCATTTTTACTTGCATTGCATTACCACCTTATTACTTGTAATTATAAACATTGTTTTTGTTGTATTCTCCTGTTAATTCTGATTATTATTAAGGTTTTTCTTTTTATTAATACTAGTTCATTTCTGCAAGCATAATGAAACTCTAATAGCAATTAAAGCTCCGCATGGAACCACCTTGGAAGTTCTTGATCTTGAGGAAGTAAGTTTAGGGCATAAATTAATGAAAGGTTCATGTGCTTTTTAAAACTGATGTTTCTTATGCATGATGGAGAATTGTTGCTTCTATATGCATCAGGCTGTAGAATATCCATAGAGAAGATATAGAATCATTCTTAGAAGCACAATGGGTCCCATTGATGTCTACCTTATCAAGTATAAGATGTAACGACCCACCTCGTCACTACGATATGACTACTCTAAAATGCGAAATTTCAATTTTAAGTGAACATTCTATTAATTTGATTATGAACACGGTGATAAAATGTTTCGCAATATAATTCACCAAAGAAGGCATAGATACATGTGTATATATATATATATATATATATATTAAACCAATATATATCATTCACATGTCAAGATATTCAATTTTTACATGTATTTAACCCTAGGATTTACATGCCCAATAAAAAAATAAAGGAACATTATAAGGAAGAGTTTGATAACAAAACACAACTATCCCAAAAGAAACTCCAACATTATCACGTCGGCATGTCGATTCCAACCAAAAAGACTTCCTTCTAAAGACACCTACTACTACTCATCTGCTCCCATGAAAAAAAGTTCGAGATCATCACAGTACCAACCACACAGTACAAAATGCAAAGGTGAGTTTATTATAAAAGATCAACGAACATCAAATGACAATGATTAGAAAGAAAACAACATCAAATAACCACAATCGTTCCTAAGTAATCTATCAGTTCAACATACACATAACAAACTAGTCATCAACTTTTTAACAATTCAAATCAATTATGCTCAGAATGATGCATGCACATGACTAAACTCTCAAATGAAATGTGGTATCATTCATCAGGAAATAGCCTAAGCATGTCCTCATGACACTCTCACTTAAGAAAACTTAGCAGCAATTGTCGAGGTCACCTGGTCGTGCACAGGCCACTTCCCTCCATGTTGATCAGCATGAGTCTCAAGGAAGTTTCAAACCGAGTAATATGCCCCCAAATACCAGCATTTTTCCTAATGAAAAACCATAGGTGTTTACTGACAAAGTTTATATATTTGATAGATTAAACAACATGGGCTCCAACAATGCACTGACATTGAATAGTTAACAAATTTAAACAATCCCACTCCTTCTCCAGGGACGCTTATGATTTTTAAACCGAAGTCCCTTCCCTTTCCAGGGATATTTAGACAGTCACTGCACCCCAATGTACACACACAACATGCAGTCATCTCAATGATATCATCTCATATTAATGTCATCATCGACATCAACATCATCTCATCTCAATGTCATCATCAACATCAACATCATCTCATCTCATTGTCATCAATATCACAAGCAATCGCATTCCACATCCATACATATAAACTCATGCTTAAGATTCAAATTCCCCAGGTCTTCAGTCAACATAAATCACATTATAATAATTCGTAATATAACAAGACTGATATTTTTGGGAAATTTATAAATTAAAGAGAAGAACTATAATATACAAGCAACTCTTAAGCCCATTTAAAATTTAATAAAAAAAAGTAAATAAGAGAACAAATATAAAATTTTGGACAGAGTTTCCTCTGTAATCAAGACGTTTCCCAAAAATTCAAATCATTGCAACAACAACATCATTCACAGTTTTATTCATCAATAACAAATGTATTGCATCCCATTAGTTTAAAACACAACTTTTCTTGAAAACCAGCATGCAACAGGGACAAACATACAATCCCATAATTGGGTTCCCAAACCCCAACTATGGTGTCAAAAGCTATAAACAAACCATAAACTCCCATCAGCTATCTATATCTCCTCGATATCTCTTTGCAGCGTTGTTCAAAGATCTTTTAGGTTCATGTCCGTTGTTCCAAACGCATAGCTCTATATATCAAATCAAAGACAATTCAGTATGTATTTCAAGGAAAGGGTCAATTCTAACATTCAGGGTCAAATACTCATTCAATTTTAAAAGGGGTTAAAATGGTGTTTTTGGGATCCACATCAAATAGACGTCATTTTTAAATTTCGATCATGCCAATGTGATCGGGGTTTAGCATGGGTCACAAAAATAAAATCAATTTTATACAAAGGTAACTTTTACAATGTCTCATTTTCATGGGCTTTTCAAAGGAGACGTAAAAACATCCAATAACGGCAACTAAATCACAAATGATGCAAGGATATGCTCAAACTAACTAGGAGAACGCATAGAAATCACGGTTACATCAAAGAAATCGGGAAGGGAGGGTTACGAGCTTTGTTCTCTACCAAATATTTGAGTTGGTTTTTGAATGTTTCACTCTGATTAAAGTGTTTTACTCTGTGCGGTCGTCCGACGACAAGCGATGGTTTCTCATGGCGATCACCGGTGGTCGTGGGTGGTGGAGAGGAGGTTTAGGGTTTTTTGGCGAGGGTTTAGGGAGAGAGGAGGGGAAACACGTGTTTTTTGCGTTGATAGACGTATTTATAACCTATAACACTCACTTGGCGAGCTCATCTCACTAAGCGAAATTTAATTTTTGCTGGTAAGCGAGACATTTTGCGCTAAGCGAAAAATTTCTCTTCTAGCTGGAATTGCTTTTAGTGAGCCGATGTCGCTAAGCGAATTACTTCCTCTAGAAAGATGTGTGCTTAGCAAGCAGGTGTCACTAAGCGAATTATTTCCTCTTGATTGAATTGTGCTTAGCGAGCTAGTGTCGTTAAGCGAGTTGTTCCAATGCAGATCAAACAAACTCCACATGACTTAACATTCACACTAGGATCATTCACAAAACACTTCAACTAAGCCAAATTAATCAAGTAATTAAATAATACAAGCAATACATCAAACATTTATTTTCAGTTATCAAAATTTCAGGGCATTACATAAGTGTCTTGGCTAGTATTATTTACTTAAAACTTTTTTGTTTTCTCACTTATGTTGTCCATTCAAAAATCACATTAGTCTGTATTTCCTATCTGATTTTTTAACACTTCTTGGTCATTGACCAGATATTCTCACAAGCATATTTGTTAGACTAACCCTCATGCTGGGAATGGTGGTTAGGTAACCCCTTCCTGCAGTGACCACTGTGAAGTAATTTTTCTCTAATTTTCTAGTTAATCTATCTGATTATGCATTATAAATTTAATTCTTGGAACTTCTGAATTGTTTTGAGCTCCCCAAGATCCCACTTGCTTCTAGTTTTGGTTCCAATGAGCAACTAATGAAAGAAATGGTTTATGCTGAATGCAATGGAAAAGAACTTGAACCTCAAACTCAGGTCTTTTCTTATGCATTCTCTTATCTAAATGCTTCATAGATGGGTTGTGGTCTAGTTGTGGGGATGAGAGGATCTTAGTGTTCATGACCCCATTCCAAGTGATGTTGTAGTTTTGGATTTTTATTTTGGTTTGTATGTGGCAGTCAAATACTATGCGATATATTTCCCAATCCATACTATTTTTATGATTATTTGCAAAAGCCAATGGCTAAGCAAAGGGGAATAATTTTCTTCAAATAAATAAATTTGGTATTAACTTATTAAGTTAAGGAATGATAAATATGAAAATAAGGGAGTTATGTGAAAAAGTAGCTTCAACAGCATGGTAGCCACAACCTCATTCCCTTCAATTCATTCAAATGTCCTAACTAAGCTTTATTTCATCTAGGTGCTAAAACAATCTTTCTTTCTCTCTTTTCTTTTTTTTTTTGCTACTTTATTAATATGTGTATGTGTATTTATGTTAATAGTACTAGCTATTTTGGTAAGGTGTTGGGGTAAAGTGTTATGTTGGTTATGGGTAATGTTTTTAAGGATAAAACTTAAATTTTCAGTTAACCTGAACTTCTGCTAAACTAGTGAAACTTATATCATGGAGAAAAGTTTTAGGACAATGAGGAATTGATATTTGCTTTGTGTTATTTTCATAATCCAAGATCATGTTTGTAAACTGAAACACAGTTTATACTTTCTTGAGAGCATAATGTTAGTTGGGTAAGTCTTGGTCCCTTTGACATTGTTGAGTTTCTTCTAAAAGAGATTCTAATCTTTGCTTAAGAAGCTCAACTCAATTAGATGAAAAAAAAAATTGTTTATGTTGCGTCCTTTGACTGATGATCACCATTCTTCAACCAAAACTATTGTTTTGGGAAACAAAATAAGGTTCTCAAATGTCACAAACAACTTCTCCATGGAGGTAAACACCAATTTACTTGAAGAACATGTACTTTTTAATTGCTTTCTTGGCCAGACACTAAATGTCCCCAATCTATCATGCATGGGGAATTTGTAGTTGATTCAGAGGCCACCAATCTGATATTATCTCTCAGGCATGCTTTTAACTTGGGATTAAAACCTAGTTCTACCCTTGATAAGGTTGGGGCTCAGCAAAACAAAATGAAAGAAGTAGCAAAAACAAAGGCCAATTACACTAGACCAAGTATAAATGGTTCAACAAATAATAATTATAGTGCACCAGCTACCAAGTAAGTGGAAAACTATAAATGATCACATTAAGTTTGGGAAGTTGGATTTGTTAGACATAGGGGGAGCAACCTGAAGATCAAGACTAAGAAGGACTTTTACATGCCCAACTCCTTATTGGGTGGCACTTGTATTGCTTATTACTTATTTTGTATGTGTGTAAATCATGCATCATCATATAGAAGCAGGAAGATAGTTTCTAAGATAAGAAACATCTTCAGTGCTACATAACTCTCTAGTTTTATCGATTATGAGGACATAGTAATCAATTACATCATTTTGGAAGTGTTCCCATATATGATCAAGAACACTTTAATCGATTAAATCAAGATTGTAATCGATTACATTGTTCTTGAATGTTTTCCAAATTTGGGAAAGAATACTTTAATCGATTAAATGGGAAATATAATCTATTACTTTCTCGAAATAATCAATTACATTGTCAATTTAGTTTATTGCAAACAGTTATAAGTGTTTTCTGTGTATATATCACCTTGTGTTCTCACTTTCAATAGTGACCTTTTAATGAACTTTTACAACTCACAAACTTCAATTCTTCTTTTCTTGGAGATTTCAAAAGGAAAGTGAGTTGTAAATACATTTGAGATCAAAAGAGGTTCATTCAATCAAGTCTTTTCTTCTTGCATTTGAATGTAAAGGTTGTATCTCTCCTTGACTCTGTTTCATAGGTTTTTACATATTGTTACTACATGTGCAAGAGTTTTTATAGCATGCTAGAATAGGTGTTTAAGAATAGGTTTCTCTTAGGCTTAGATTCACAAAGAACCCTAGGGTTGGGTGCCTAAGTTTCATTTTCTTGGTAGAATTTGAAATTGCTTGTGATTGTTTGTAAAACTCACATTGCATAGTGAAAATCAAATTCAAGTTGAATTAGATAATTGGATTAGCTTCTCTAGAAATAAAGAGTGAATCAATATAAATCTTGATTTCTATATTCTCTTTAACTTTCGTCTCTCTCTCTATTGCATTCTTTATCAATTTGTTAATTTTCAAAGATATTTCAAATTGATGCACTTTAATAGAAGAACATTATGTTCGGGTGATTGATTCAATATTGTTTTAAAAGAAAGTTGTGATACGGCCCTTGTGAAACAAAAGTTTTAAAACTTTGTTTCTAATGATTTGATTTTAAACCAATTCACCACCCTTTCCTTGTTTGGTTAGTCCCATTGTCTTTTTTCAATTGGTATCAAAGCTAAATCTTGAAAGTTGCTCAAGATCACTGTTTTCTTCAAATATCGGCTCTAAAGAAATCACTTTCAAAGAGGGTGTCTCTCTCAATCAACCACCATTGTTTGAAGGAAAACATTTTATGTTTTGGCAAAAGAGAATGGAAATATTTATTCAATCAATTGATCTCAGTGCATTGAATGTTATTATTAAAGGACCATTTATACCAACTAAAGAAGTTAATGATGAATTGGTTCCTAAAAAATGGGATAAGATGAAAGATGATGAGAAAAGAAAAGTGCAAGATGATAAAAAGGCTAAAAACATTTAGCTAATAAACCCAGGCCCACAACAGTATCAAGCGTCGAACCCGCTTGCGAGCGGCTTATCTTCTGAAGGCGAAGTATGAGCCATACCCAGCAATTTATACTGCTTATCTGAATGGGGTCTTTCTATCTCATTATCTTAATGGGGTCTTTCTTTCTCATTATCTGAAAGGGCCTTCTTTATTTTATATTTATTCCTTCATGAGGGTTTAAATATGGAGTAACCTATGTACTTTTCAGCTATTACATATGGAACTGTGGATGTATATTCTTTTTGGTACTTCTGGTATCGTTCTATATATTTATAATACAATGTTTTTCACCGATAAAAAAAAATTCAGTGGGAGAGAGTGAATTGCTTTATTTTTAGTCATTTTTTCTGACTGGAACTAAATGTTCAACCTACTTATCTTGTTCAATTGTGAGCTTATTTTGCATGAAACATGTAGCCTTTGTCAAGCTTGTGCATAAGCGTGATATATTGAAGAAAATTGAAGATATGGGTGATGAAGAAGGATGTCCAAGTTGTAACTATTAAAATAATTAATTGTGGTGAACGTAATGAGGGTGAGAATTCCTCGGCCCTTTTATGGAGAATACTAAGTTCTAGCCTTAATATGAAATATGATTATATGAATAATTAAATCCTTAATCATCTGTTGAAAATTTCAAGTCCAACTTTTTAATGCCAAAGCTTAACACAATGTATTGTTTATTTGACTTGAATGTGCTATTTCCCAGCTGGTTATGTCATTTTCAAAAATATTTGACCTATTGATTTGAATCTTTACCTTTGTAGATGAAAAGAAGATAAATAAATCAGAAAAGGGAAGAGACGGATCTCTTTCAAAACCAATAGTCATGAAGTGCCACATAAGGGAAAGCACAAAAATTTTGAAGCTGATAGAAGGAAAATGAGAAAATGCTACTCATTAGAATATGATAGTTCGTTAGATTCAGACATGGAATCTTCAGAAGTGACAGTGATTCTGACTCTGATGTATCTTCATCATCTTACACAAGTTCCTCCAGCGATGACAAGCAGAGAAAGAGGAAGAGGTCTAGGAAAGATAAACATAGACGTGGAAAAAGAAGCGACAAACACCAAGACAAGAGACAAAGGAAACAAGACAAAAGATCAAAGCATAGATCAAGAAGGTATTGATTCTGATTAAGTATTTGGTTATGATTACTAGATTTCACATTCCAGTTTTAAATTGCATGTGAAGAACTTATAATAGTTGTGTAGATCTTGTGTGAGTAGTTCTTTATCCTATTCTGATGACTACCAATAAATGAATGCTTTGATTGGATCGTTGCCGGGTTGCAAACTTCAAGACTCCATGAAATTGTTGTTTGAAACTTCAACATAAAAATGGAGAAGATTAAGAAATGATGATGAATGACGCCATGATCCGTAACGGAGAAATAAGTCGGAGGAGGATTTGCCACAAAGGAAAGCTTCCTTGATAAGAATCGATTTGGTTTCAATCAAGAACTAACAAGAGGTTAAGCTCTCAATTCAAGCAAATGCTTAATTTCATTAATCAAAAGTTGTCAAAAAATAGCATAGTTTGAGTAAGTATATAGCTAAGCCTATAATGATCACCTAAAAATGTAAGTTTAGGCCTATTTTTGGTAACATTGAAGCCCATTACAAAAATAAACATAAATTATGAAAGTCCTCGCAGAGGTGGCGTGCTGAGCAAGTAGAGGAGCGCTAAGCGAGCCAAGGCATCGCGCTAAGTGAGCAACGTGCGCTAAGCCTAAAATCATCTCGGTCAAGGAATTATGCTGAGTGCGACAGGCGTGCTAAGCGAGACAAGTAATCGCGCTAAGCGAGCAACGAGCGTTAAGCCTAAAAACCTCTCGGCCAAGGAATTGGGCTGAGTGCGACAGGCGCACTGAGCGAGCCAAGGCATCACACTAAGTGAGCTCGCCAATAATCTTCAAGGTATTCAACTCCTTGTGTCTTCCTTTATTTTTGCCCTTTTTAACTAGTCCAACCATATTTCTCTTGGCCATCTCTTCTTGAAGAAGCTTGGCTTTGGACCTTGTCATTAGACACTTCAATTCATGGAGTGCTTCTAGAACTTCATGATCCTTGGATAGTCCTCTATCATCCCCTCCTTCTTGAAAATATTTCGTCCTCATATTTTCATTCAAAACACCTACATCACAAGAAGAAAGATCAGTGACATTAAAACTAGAATTCACTCCATACTCACTTGGCAAGTCAATCTTGTAGGCATTGTCATTAATCCTCTCAAGGACCTTGAAAGGTCCATCACCCTTAAGTTGGAGTTTAGATTTCCTTTGAGAAGGAAACCTATCCTTCCTTAGATGTATCCAAACCCGATCTTCGGGTTCAAATACCATAGCCTTTTTGCCCTTGTTGGTGTGTTGTGCATATTGCTCTATCTTCTTCTCAATTTGATTACGTACCCTTTCATGAAGATCCCTAACAAAAGTGGCTCTAGAAAGCTCATCCTTACTCAAAACAGAAGAATCATTAGGAAAAGGAATTATATGAAGAGGAGATAAAGGGTTAAAACCATAAACAACCTCAAAAGGAGAAAAAGAAGTGGTAGAGTTGGTTACTTTTTTATAAGCAAATTCAACATGGGGTAACCATTCTTCCCAAGTTTTCAAATTACCTTTGATGAAGCACCATAGGAGTTGTTAGAGTGTTTTATTTACTACCTCAGTTTGTCCATCGGTTTGAGGATGACACGTGGTGGAGAAACAAAGCTTGGTTCCAAGTTTTCCCCACAAAGTTTTCAAAAAGTGACTTAAAAACTTAGAATCCCTATCTGACACAATGCTCTTAGGTAATCCATGAAGACACACTACTTCTTTGAAGAAAAGATCCACCACGTGACAAGCATCGTCCACTTTGTGACATAGAATGAAATGTGTCATCTTGGAAAACCTATCAACTACCACAAAAATAGGATCCTTTCCTCTCTTGGACCTTGGAAGACCAAGTACAAAATCCATGGAAATATCGGTCCAAGGTGAGGTAGGAATTGGCAATGGAGTATATAAACCATGTTGCATGACTTTGGACTTGGCCTTATGACACACAATACAATTACAACAAAATTTAATGACATCATGTTTCATTTTAGGCCAAAATAAATATTTATGCAAAATGTTTAAAGTCTTTTCGACCCCAAAGTGTCCCATTAACCTCCATTTATGAGCTTCACAAATTATGAGTTCACACAAAGAACTTTGAGGCAAACACAATCTTTTATTTTTAAACTAGTATCCGTCATGCCTAAAGAACTCTTGGTGAGACCCCTCTTCATAAAACTCAAACAATTTAGAGAAGTCATGGTCTTGAAAGTACCAAGTCCTTTATGTGATCAAATCCAAACATCTAGGTTTCAAGCATAGATATTAAAGCAAATCTCCTTGAAAATGCATCGGCCACAACATTAGCCTTGCCTTGCTTGTGTTTAATTGTAAAATATGGGAACACTTCACAATTAACCAAGAGGGGGGTGAATTGGTTAGCCTTGGTAATTTAAAAATTATTTGAAGAATCAAAATCAGAGTTTCTTTGCCCTTGGGATCTTTATCACAAAAAAGAATCAAAAATCTTTATCCAAGATCAATCCAAGACTTGTAATGCCTCAAGAAACAATATGTAAAAACAGAATTCACAAAGAAAATTATTAAACATGCAAAAAATGAAGGAACACACAAGATTTATACTGGTTCACCTCAAACACTACGAGGCTACATCCAGTTTCTTCTACTCAACACTAGAGTAGAGTTCCACTATTGCAAATATTATTCTTACAAGCAATTACAAGCTTATCTTTATCAACCCTAGATAAAGTTCAGAAGTCTAAAACCCTATTAGACCCTTAGAAGCCACACCCACACTGAGAACACTACTCAGCTATCCTTAGAGAAACACTATCTCTAATCTTGCAAGAAAACCCAATTACAATGGAACTTCACATACAAATATCCAATCAGAAACTTTACAACAACAAAGAGTAAGGAAAGAATTCACCTGATGATCCAAGAATGATATGCATAATGATGAAAATACCAGGTTGAATGCAGAAACAATATACAGAACAAGCCTTTCCTTAAACTTTGAAATGAATTACTGATGTGTTGCAAACACATCTTAATAATAGCTTAGTTTTAGGTCATAATTGTATTGAATAGTTAGAAAATAGCTTTAGAAATTAGGCATAGTTAATATTTTGTGTTACATAAGGCATTTTAATACCAATTGAGCATTTGCAGGCCAAAAAGAGGAAATTTAAGAGCAAAATAAGAAGGAAACAAAGTCTGGAGCCTCA
>PYAF01002521.1:125549-139552 GCA_007407185.1 Glycine tomentella | reverse complement strand
TTCTAGGCTTAGCTTCCTTCTTGCCTTTGCTGTCTTGTTGTTGTTTCTTCAAGTATATGGAGCATTCTGATTTAATGTGACCAGGTTTGCCACATTCAAAACATGTATAGTTGTTGTCCACCTTCTTGAAGTTGCTTGTGCTGTTGTTTGTAGAATTGTTCTTGTTGTTTCTTGCAAACTTTCTGCCCTTGTTCTTCTTTAAAATTTGCTGAACTTCTTTACAATCAAGTTCATGCTTTCATCTTCATCTTCATTACTAGAGTTTTCATCTTTCTCCACTTTGGGTGCTGCAGATTTCAGTGCTATTCCCTTGCTTTTTCTTTCTGCATCTTCACCAGAAGTTAGTTGAGATAATTCAAACTCATATTCAAGCAACTTACCAAAGAGTGCAGCCATTGTCATTTTTGAAAGGTCTTTAGATTCCTTGATGGCTGTTACTTTGGGTTGCCAAGCTCTAGTGAGGCATTTCAGAATCTTGATGTTAAGTTCTTCAGCATCAAATGTTTTGCCAAGTCCCAAGAGGTGATTCACACTGTGTGTGAACCTTGTTTGAAGCTGAGAAATGCTCTCATTCTGATTCATCTTGAACATTTCATATTCATGTATCAAGGAATGCTTCCTTGATCTCCTTACTTCCTCAGTCCCTTCATGGGTGATTTCAAGCATCTCCCACATTTCCTTGGCAGTTGTACATCTAACGGTTCTGAAAAATTCATCAGAAGTTAGAGCAGAGGTTATCATGTTCTTTGCTTTAAAATCATACTGAACAATTCTTTTCTCATCATCATTCATCTCATCCCAATCTTTGGAAATCATGTTATTATCTACTATCTTGATGGGCACCCTAGGACCCTTTTCTATGGCATTCCATGCTCCTGGATCATTGGATTGAATAAAGATCTTCATTTTATTTTTCCAAAACTGAAATTCTCCCCCTCAAACAAAGGAGGTCTGTTTAAAGATGCACCTTCCTTGAAGGTTATTTGTGAAGTATTCAATTTGAAAAAAAATGATCTTGAGTATCTTACAAGACCTAGCTCTTGATGCCAATTGTAAAATATGGGAACACTTCACACTTAACCAAGAGGGGGGTGAATTGGTTAGCCTTGGTAATTTAAAAATTATTTGAAGAATCAAAATCAGAGTTTCTTTGCCCTTGGGATCTTTATCACAAAAAACAATCAAGAATCTTTATCCAAGATCAATCCAAGACTTGTAATGCCTCAAGAAACAACATGTAAAAACAGAATTCACAAAGAAAATTATCAAACATGCAGAAAATGAAGGAACACACAGGATTTATACTGGTTCACCTCAAACACTATGAGGCTACATCCAGTTTCTTCTACTCAACACTAGAGTAGAGTTCCACTATTGCAAATATTATTCTTACAAGCAATTACAAGCTTCTCTTTATCAACCCTAGATAAAGTTCAGAAGTCTAAAACCCTATTAGACCCTTAGAAGCCACACCCACACTGAGAACACTACTCAGCTGTCCTTAGAGAAACACTATCTCTAATCTTGCAAGAAAACCCAATTACAATGGAACTTCATATACAAAGATTCAATCAGAAACTTTACAACAACAAAGAGTAAGGAAAAAATTCACCTGATGATCCAAGAATGATATGCATAATGATGAAAATACCAGGTTGAATGCAGAAACAATATGCAGAACAAGACTTTCCTTAAACTTTGAAATGAATTGTCTTGCTTCACTAAATCCTAATGACCCATTTTTGTTTGAATGGAAGCAAGACCTTTAGAACCAAGATGAAAGCCTTTGTGAATGCTTAGAAAACTTTTGGAAAGCTCAGAGATCGAAAATTCAAGTTATATTCAGTTCTCTTAATCAGAAAAGGCATGAGTTCTATCTATACTAAATTCTGTTACTGAAATAATTGATTAAAAAGCTCTTGTAATCGATTGTTTAGCATGTGTAATCGATTACATACGCTCCCGTAATCGATTAAACCGTTCATAGCAAGTTCTGGGTTACAGCAACGGGTCATTTAATCGATTATCCCGACGTGTAATCAATTACTCCAGGAGGTATGAAAAATCAGTTTGTGCTGAGTAATCGATTACAATAATTGATAATCGATTAAGACAGGCTTTGCAAAAATCATGTTTGTGTAATGTAATCGATTACAACACATGGTAATCGATTAAGGCAGACTAAGTGCAAAACATGAAACGAACTAAATAATTGATTACTATAAGTGGTACTCGATTAAGGCAGTGTGACCACTTTTTCCAAATAGGCATGTAATCGATTACAGTTCAATGGTAATCGATTAAACCAGTCACTCAGTCAGATCATGTGAATACTAAGATGAAATAATTGATTAATCCGATGATGTAATCGATTAATTTGTTCTTGATAATTTTTCAGAAAGCTTGAAGAACAATGTAATCGATTCTTTATGTGTATTAATCGATTAAACCAACTTAAGACTATTTTTCCAAAACACTTAGCTTCTTTTTAAGTTCCAAAACAATTACTTAATAATGCCTTTGTGATGTAATGCTTAAATGAATATGAATGGTATGCATGCAAGGACTTTGATCAATAGAAAGCTTTCTTTCCTTTTACATTTAATCACAATCTTCACTTCAAGCCTTCAAGCATGTTGAAAGTCAAAACATTTCCAAGTCTTCACATTGCTTCAATCTTCAAGCAGCTCCTCCTCAAATCAACATTAATCACATAAGGGAATTGTTCCCAGAACTCTACTCATTTGGCATGAAAATAAAAGGAACACTTCTATACAACCAAGAGGGGGGGTGAATTGGTTGTACCTTGGTAAATTAAAATTTACAAATCAGAGTTGCCACAGGATCTTTATCACTTTGAAAATTGTTCCAAAACCAAGAATCAATATTCAATCAAATTCCTTTTCCAAGAAGAATAGAAAACAGAGTATAACTTTCTGTGCAATGAGATTGATTCACAAACAGAGCATTTAAGAGATGAATAGGTAAGAAGAAAGATTAGCCACAGATTTTTATACAGGTTCACTTCAAACACTATGAAGCTACATCCAGTTCTTCTACTCAACACTAGAGTAGAGTTCCACTATTGCAAAAAATATTCTTACAAGCAATTACAAATCTCTCTTTATCAACCCTAGATAAAGTTCAGAAGTCTAAAACACTATTAGACCCTTAGAGACCAAAACCCACACTGAGAACACTACTCAGCTGTTCTTAGAGAAACACTATCTCTAATCTTGCAAGAAACCCATTTACAATAGACTAATCTTTACAAAAATTCAAATAACTGTTTTACACCTTCAAAGATAAGGAAAGGTATCACCTGATAATCCAAGAACTCATGCAAATGAATGATTCACAGGTTGAATGACAGATTACAAACTCAATGCATTCCTTTCCTTATGCTTTGATGAACAATGATGCTTCACTCTCTTGAATCAAAAACCCATAGGAGTTTGTGAAGACTAATGACCTTTAGAAGCTCAGAGAATTCACAGAAGAAAGCTCAAGAACGTTTAAAATTGCTTATTGTTCGAATTATCAAAAGTTACAAAGCACAGGCTGACTGGTTCTATTTATAGAAGCTTTCTAACTGAAAATAATCGATTAAACACGCTCCTGTAATCAATTATTTAGCATTTGTAATCGATTAAATCAAGATAGTAATCGATTAAAATGATCATGATACGTTCTGGGTTTTGACAAAGAACAATTTAATCGATTATCCCGTCACGTAATCGATTAAGACAGGCATCCATGATTTTCTAAATGTACTATGTAATCAATTACTGCTTTGTTGTAATCGTTTAAGCCAGCAGGTCATGTATTTCTATGTAAGCATGTAATCAATTACCAAATTCTGTAATCGATTAAGACAGAGAGTTCTATTTTTCATATAAAGCCTAAGTAATCGATTAATTCGATATGTAATCGATTACAATGTTCTTGATTTGTTTTCTGAAAGGTACGAAGAACAAAATAATCGATTCCAATGCTTATGTAATCGATTAATGCAGAAGAATTTCATTTTTCCAAAAACTTAGATTTAAAAAAAACCTTTCATGTTAATTCCTTTTACTAAGACCTTATATTCCAACAATCCTAGATGAATGATTCATGCATGATATGCTCAATTGGATTATCAGATCATAAACTTCCTTTTACATTAATCAAATTGATCTTCAAGCTTTTCTTGGAACTTTTATCCTTGAGCATGTTGAAAACACAAAACACTTGAAGCTTGATCCTTGCTCATTTGTACAAGGCTTCACTTGAATCAACATGGCATGCCTCTTATTAAGCTTTCCTTGGTTTTTCAAATGTTTGAGTGACTCATGGTCACTATGAATCACAAACTCCTTAGGAAGGAGATAGTGTTGTCAAGTTTCCAAAGCTCTAATAAGTGCATAGAGTTCCTTGTCATAGGTGGAATAATTCAAAATAGCACCCTTAAGTTTCTCACTTAAATAAGCAATTGTGTGACCTTCTTGTAACAAAACCGCATCTATGCAAACATTGGATGCATCACATTCAATTTCAAAAGATTTTGAAAATTTTGGTAGAGCAAGAATGGGTGCATTTGTCAACTTTTCCTTCAATTCATTAAAGGCATTCTCTTGTTCACTCTCCCACTTAAATACCACATTTTTCTTAACAATGTCATTCAAAGGAGATGTTATGGTGCTAAACTCTTTGACAAATCTCCTATAAATACTAGCCAACCCATGAAAACTCCTCACATCACTCGCATTTTTGGGTGTTGGCCAATCTCTAATAGCCTTAATTTTCTCATCATCCATTTGGACTCCCTTAGCACTCACAACAAAACCTAAAAACACTACTTGATTAGTGCAAAATATGCATTTATCCCTATTAGCAAACAAGTTTTCATGTCTAAGCACTTCTAAGACAGTCCTAACATGGTATAAGTGGTCATCCATTGTTAAACTATAAATCAAGATATCATCAAAGTAAACAACCATAAATTTTTCAATAAAGTGTCTCAAAACATGGTTCATGAGTCACATGAAAGTGTTTGGTGCATTGGTTAAGCCAAAAGGTATGACCAACCACTCATAAAGTCCACACTTAGTTTTGAAAGCGGTTTTCCATTCATCACCTTCTCTCATTCTAATTTGATGATAACCACTTTTCAAATCTATTTTAGAGAAAACACAAGAACCATGAAGTTCATCCAACATATCATCAAGTCTAGGAATAGGATGTCTATACTTCACGGTGATGTTGTTTATGGGTCTACAATCCGTGCACATCCTCCATTTGTCATCTTTCTTAGGGACTAGGATAATTGGCATTGCATATAGCTCAAGCTTTCCTTCACCCATCCTTTTTGCATCAACCTTTCACTTGCTTTTGAATCTCCTTGGTCTCTTCTAGATTACTCCTTGGTCTCTTCTGGATTACTCCTATAGGCAGCCCTATTAAGAAGTGAAGCTCCCGAAACAAGATCAATTTGATGCTCAATTCCTCTTAAAGGAGGCAAGCCATAGGGTATGTCTTGTGGAAAAACATCCTCAAACTCCTTTAAAAGTGTATTAAAACCTTGAAGCAACTCAAGGGCACTAGAAGACAAACACATCTAATTTGGAAAGAGTAAATACATTTGTTGTCTAGCTAGCATCACTCTTTTGACCTCCTTAGGTTTGATGAACAAACTTTCTTTAATTTCTATTTTTTTCACTTTTTTTTGTCTATCTTCTTTTGTTCTCTCTTTTCACTCTTTTTGCCATCTTTTTCTTTTTGGTTTTTCTCTCTCAAAGGACTCTTTTCTTCTTTGATTTTATTTTCTTTTTCTCTTTTCAATCTCATTTTTATTTGATCATCACACACCTCACTTGGATATAAAGATGAGAGTACTACCTTTTTATCTATATGAAGGAAAGAGTATCGATTGGTGACCCCATTATGTACAACATCTCTATCATATTGCCAAGGTCTACCAAGCAACACATGGTCAAATTCCATGGTAACCATATCACAAAACACTTCATTAATATATTTGCCAATGTAAAATATAAGCAACACTTGCTTATCCATCACCAACTCACCATTATCACTCAACCATTGCAATTTACAAGGTTTAGGGTGAGGGGCAGTTTTTAAACCAAGCATCTCCACTAATCTAGCGCTTGCAACATTGGTGCAACTTCCTCCATCAATGATTAGAGAACAAACCTTTCCATTCACCAAGCATCTGGAATGAAAAATGTTTTCTCTTTGTGTATCACCCCGATCCTTGCACAAGCTTCCCATGAATCGTCTTACCATCAAAAGATCTCCCTCTTCTGGTTGAAGAAAACAATCATCCTCACCTTCACTAGAGGAACTATGATAACTCATAGATGACTCATTATTCACCTCTCCATTCTCCAACACAATCATAGTCCTTTTGTTAAGGCATTGGGATGCAATATGGCCCTTACCCAAACACATAAAGTATTTAATGGAACTAGATTTATTGGAAGTAGTTTGAGTAGGAGAAATAAGATTACCTCTTGAAGATTTTTGTTCAACATGTTGGGAATAAGAACCCTCCTTCTTGGAAGTGTCCTTATCCTTCCAAGATGAATGACCATATGAAGACTTCTTGTAGGCTTGTTTTCTCTTCAATTTTTTCTCCACTTTCATAGCCCTATGTATAAGTTCATCCATGGTGTTGTAGTTTTGAAGCTCTACAACATCTTGAATGTCCCAATTAAAGCCATTCAAAAATCTAGCCATTGTAGTCTCATTAGTCTCCTCAATGTTTGCTCTTATCAAAGAAATCTCCATCTCCTTGTAATAGTCATCAACACATTTACTTCCTTGATAGAGTCTTTGTAATTTGTTATGTAAATCCCTTATGTATTGAGGTAGGACAAATATCTCTCTCATGATTCCTTTCATTATCAACCATGTGTCTGGTCAATGTCTCCTCAATCTTCCTCTTTCCATTTGCACTTGAGTCCACCAAGCCATGGCATACCCCTCAAATTATAAGCTAGCCAACTTTATTTTCTTTTCTTCACTAAAATTGTGAGAATCGAAAACTTGGTCGACTTTTATCTCCCAATCAAGGTAAGCCTCCGGGTCATTAGTACCTAGGAACTTGGGAAGTTTAAATTTCAAATATTCCATTTCATCCCTATTCCTGTTATGCATATGTCTTCTACCATCTTCATAGTCATCATCACTCTCTTGAGAAGAATGAGGTGACCTATGATGTCTCCTTCTCTCCATGTTTTCCATTCTCCCACTCAACTCTTGAGTACTTCTTTGTATCTCATCAAATCTATCCCCCATCCTCCTTTCAACATTTCTTTGCAACCGATCCATTTGCTTAGCCATGAAGTCATTAGCTTAGCGGTTCTAGGTGAAGGTGGATCACTATCACTGTCAGACACCATTGCTACAAGAAAAGGGTTAGTAAAAGAAAACAATAATGGATCTTACCATTCATTAAGTGTTTACACTCTTCAACACTCGTGTTTTACACTTGTAAGTCTTTTTCTATAAGGTTCACTCTTGTCTTTTTCCACTCTCTAACCCTTCTTCAACTCTTGAAATCAACCAAAGATTCCAATTCAATGACTATCTAAAGTGAAAGATGAAACAAATCCAAACTCAACATAAGAGGTCAAGGAAGAAAGAAACTCTAAGACAAAACCTTGGAAATTTAGAAGACAAGCAATAAAAGCTCAACAAGAAAAGCACAACTCAAAAGAAAAGTCAAAGAAATACAATTATGAAGATAAAAAAATTTTGGTTAAATATAAACCACTGTAAGACAAAATAATAAGCACACACAAAGAGAGGGCTGTTAAAATTTTGTCTGAACTTTTTTTTTAATCTTGGGTCCTCATATATTTTGATATTTTCATTCTGATCCCAAAATACTTTTCAATAATTGCCTTTCGGTCCTTCGTATTTTCTCTTTTAGGACCAGAAACTTTTGATATTTGCACAAACGTTCCAAAACTCTCTAGACAGAATTTTAAGAATCAAACTCAGAAATTTTCCAGCAATGCTATGAGTTTCATTAAGAACAACCCATATTCAAAACAACTTCGAATTCAACAAAAAAATAGGGGAATTGAAGGCAATTTTAGTTAAACTCAAAAATCACATAAGAAACACAAAATTAACAACAAACAAGCAAGAATCATGAATTTTCATTTTTCATTTTTCATTTTCTGGAGAGAAAAAATGAAAATTCACCTAACGTAGATAGAAATCTTTATGAAATGCTCTCCAAAATCAAGCTCTGATTACCACATGATGACTACCAAGACATGAATGCTTGGATCCGGATTGCAAATTTCAAGGCTCCATAAAATTGTTGTTTGAAAATTCAACAGAAAAATGGAGAAGATTAAGAAATGATGATGAATGACGCCACGATCATAATTGAGCGATAAGTCGAAGGAGGATTCGCCACAAAGAAAAGCTTCCTTGATAAGAATCGATTTGGTTTCAGTCAAGAACCAACAAGAGACTAAGCTGTCAATTCAAGTAAATGCTTAATTTCATTAATCAAAAGTTGTCCAAAAATAACATAGTCTGAGTACTTATATAGCTAAGCCTCTAATGATCACCTAAAAACATAAGTTTAGGCCTATTTTTGGTAACATTAAAGCCCATTACAAAAATAAACAAAAATTATGAAAGTCCTCGCAGAGGTGGCGCACTGAGGGAGAAGAGGCGCTCTAAGCGAGCCAAGGCATCGCGCTAAGCGAGCAACGCGCGCTAAACCTAAAAACATCTCGACCAAGGAATTACGCTGAGCGTGACAGGCGTGCTAAGCGAGCCAAGGAATCACGCTAAGCCTAAAAAACTCTCGACCAAGGAATTGGGCTGAGTGCGACAAGCACACTGAACGAGCCAAGGCATCACACTAAGCGAGCTCGATAATAATCTTCAAGGTGCTCCAATTCAACTCCTTGTGTCTTCCTTCATTCTTGCCCTTTTTAACTAGTCCATCCATGATTCTCTTGGTCATCTCTTCTTGAAGAAGCTTGGCTTTGGACCTTGTCATTGGACCCTTCAATTCATTGAGTGCTTCTAGAACTTCATGATCCTTGGATAGTCCTCTATCATATTCTATTAGCATATTGTGTGGTGTAGTTATGAGTGTCATAGATGTTGTCTGACTTTATGAAGCTGCATCCATTGCTCTTGATACAAATATTTATATGCGTTGAAGGATGTAGCTTATTGGGGGGAAAAGCCCATTGTTAATCATCAAGGGGATGAAGCTTCATCAAGCAATACAAAAGGAAAGTGGCTTAATGAACCATCCAATGGTTGGATTCTAGCTGAGCTTCTGGGCATAAGTTGTAGTAATAAAGAGGAAATGGTGAACAAGATGATGACTATGGAAGTAAGAGATAAAAATGAGATCCTCGGCTTGGGTAATAGTAAGGATGCCTGATGAATATTCTATCTTACAATGTAGGGGGGTTGGGGAGGGAATTTAAGTGGGTCTTTATCAGAAAATTGATCAATAAAGAAGGGGTGGACAAGCTCTGTATTCAAGAGATAAAAAGGTGTGTCAAGCTATATGGGGTGACTCTGATGTCACCAGCTAGCTTGCAACAGAGCGGGTGTTCTCTTGTGCATATGGAATAAGGATGTGTTTAAACTTGAGAAAAAAGGTAGTAGGAAATGCATTCATCTACTTGGAAGGGACATGGGTTGCAGATAATGAAAAAATTATTATTGTGAATGTGTACTCACCTTGTGAGACAACATTGAAAAGAACCTTGTGGGAAGAGATCATGCAGCTTAGATATGCATGTAGGGGAGCTATCATGTGTTATAGGTGATTTTAATAATGTGAGAAGGTATTCGAAAAGAATGGGCAGCTGTCAACAGAGTCAAGATGAGGGCATTATCAAGGAATTTAATGAATGGATTGCAGAATTGGAGGTTGAAGATGTGCCATGTATAGGGCGCAAATTTACTTGGTACAGACCTAATGGGACTGTAAAAAGTAGGCAAGACAGAGCCCTTGTCTCTACAGAATAGACTGCTAAATGGCAAGGTACTTCTTAGACTACTTTGGACCGTAATTTTTCTTATCATTGCCCTATCGTGCTGAGAGCCTCTATTGTTGACTGGGACCCAAAGCCTTTTCGGGTTCTGGACTACTGGTTTGGTGACAAAACATTTAGGAAGTTAGTTCAAGACAGCTGGAATTCAAACTTGGTATCGGGTTGGGGTGGGTATGTACTGAAAGAAAAAATCAAAACTCTAAAGTAGAACCTTAAAGCCTGGAATAAGCATCACTTTGGTGACATCCAATAAAACATCAAAAGAATAGAGATCGAGATGAATAGGCTGGAGATGGAAAGTGAAGTCAGGCAGCTAAGTGATAATGAGCTGAAAATGAGGAAAACAACTGCAGGAGGAATTGTGGGTTGCCTCACAGTCTTATGCCTCAATCCTAAGGCAAATGAATAGAATCAAATGGATCAAGGAAGGAGATTGTAATTCAAGATTTTTCCATAGGTCTGTCAGTTGGAAACCAAGGAATAATCTGATCAAAGGTGTTATGGTTGATGGTTATTGGCTGGATAAACCTAGCAGGGTTAAAAAGGAAATTAGAATTTCTTTCAAGAAGAGATTTGAAGAACCTGTGTGGGAGAGGCCTAAACTAGGTGGGGTCAAGTTCAAGGTCATTGAACGGCAACAAAATAACTTACTGGTGGTGCGGTTTGAGGCAAAGGAAATGAGAGATGCTATTTGGGAGTGTGGGAGTGAGAAGAGCCTTAGTCAGGATGGATTAAATTTCAAGTTGATTAAAGAATTTTGGGAGGTCATTAAATTTGATCTACTGCGCTTTTTGGATGAATTTTATGTTAATGGAATATTCCCAAAGGGTGGTATGCCTCCTTCTTAGCACTGATCCCTAAAGTGCATGATCCTCGGGGTCTTAATGAGTATAGACCCATTTCTCTTATAGGATGTGTATACAAGATTGTTGCTAAGGTGTTGTCCACAAGGCTGAAGAAGGTGTTGCATTTTATCATAGACATTCGGCAATCTGCTTTCATAAAAGGGAGACACTTGCTGCAAAGCGAGGTTATAGCAAACGAAGTTGTTGATGAATCAAAGAGGTGTAATAGAAGTTGTCTTGTTTTCAAAGTTGATTATGAGAAAGCGTACGACTTAATGAGTTGGGAATTTCTCTCATATATGTTGAAGAGGTTGGGCTTTTGTCATAAGTGGATTAGCTGGATTGAGGGTTGTCTAAAATCAACATTTGTATCCATCCTGGTTAATGGGAGCCCTACTATAGAATTCAAACCACAAAGAGGTCTCAGGCAAGGTGACCCACTTGCTCCATTCCTATTTAACATTACAGCAGAGGGGATTTCTGTTTAATGAGGGAAGCACAGGAAAAGAATAGATTTAAAGGGTATAAGGTTGGTAAGAAGAAGGTGGACATTAGTATGATATAGTATGTTGATGATACAATCTTCTTTGGAGCAGCAACGGAGGAAAATGTTAGAACGATTAAGGTTCTATTGAGGAGCTTTGAGTTGGTGTTGGGGTTGGAGATAAATTTTACCAAGAGCAGTTTTGGAGCGTTTGGGTCGAACGATCAGTGGATAAATAATGATGCTAGATACCTGAACTGCAGAAAGTTGTTGGTACCTTTCTCATATCTGGGCATTCCTATTGGGGCAAATCCAATAGGGTGTGAGGCATGGGTTTCTATAGTGGAATAATGTGAGAGAAAAATAGCAAAATGGAAGCAAAAATATCTTTCTTTCGAGGGCAGGTTGACACTCATTAAGTCAGTCCTGAACTTAATTCCTATATTTCTATTTTCTTTTTTCAAGGTCCCAAAGAAGGTGGTGGACAAATTGGTGAGGCTACAAAGGAGATTTCTATGGGGTGGCAATGTTGGCCAGGAAAAGATTTCATGGGGCAGTGGGGATGTGGTTTGTCAACAAAAAGCGAAAGGAGGTTTGGGAATCCGGGATCTTTCGAGATTCAACACTGCGTTACTTGGGAAATGGAGGTGGAATTTGTTTCATTGCCAGAGGGAATTGTGGACACAAGTTTTGGAGTCAAAGTGTGGAGTATAGAGGAATCTAGATGCTGCGAGAAGGTCTGCAAGTGATTCTATTTGGTGGAGGGACATGTGCAACATATGCTAGTCCAATGATGACGAGGGGTGGTCAATAGAGGAATTAAATGGATTGTTGGTTGCCAGTCAAAGGTGTTGTTTTGGGAAGACGGTTGGAAGGAAGATGGAGTGCCTTTGAGGATGAAATTTCCTAGACTGTACCATATCTCCCAACAACAACAGCAATACATACAACACATGGGAACTCTATCACAAGCAGGTTGGGAATGGAAGCTCAGTTGGAGAAGGTGCTTTATGGAGGGAGAAGTAGAAGTAGCAATTAAATTCTTAGACGAAATTCAGGGCCTGTCAATACGTGCTCAACAGCAGGATCTTTGGAGGTGGGAGGGGGATTTGTGTGGAAGATACACGGTGGGAAGTGCCTACAAGTACCCAGGTTCAGGAGGAGGTGTACAAAGACCTTTGGAAGTTAAATATTTTGTGTAAAGTTTCATGCTTTGCTTGGAGGTTATTGAGAGACTGACTGCCAACTAAGAGGAATCTTATAAGAAGAAACATAAATATTGGTGATGACAACTGTCCTTTCTGCAGTAGTTCTATTAAGGATGCATCACACTTGTTCTTTAGCTGTCATAAAATTATGCAGCTTTGGTGGGAGTCCATGAAATGGATAAATATGCTAAAGGTATCCTCGATTAATCCAACAAACCATTTCCTTCAACATACTTACTATTGTTTTACTGGTCGTCGAACTCAGAGGTGGATGATTTGGTGGATAGCTTTGACCTGGAGCATTTGGTTTCATTGCAATAGGATTGTTTTTCATAACGAAAGTTTCAATGGTCCTAAGTTGTTGGACGATGCTTTTTTCTTTTGCTGGTCCTGGCTAGCAAATCTGGAGAAAGGATTCAATCTTCCTTTTCACCACTGGTCTAGCCATATTAGAGAAGGATTCTATTTGTAAGGGAGGCTTTAGCTCTATTGCTTCTTCGTTTTATGGTTCAGATGTGAGCATGTCTTTAGATCGATCTTTGGCACCTTATTTCGGGTTGTTTCCATGTATTAGGATGCCAAAGTTCTGTCATGTTTGCTTATGGGTTTTTTTTTTGTATCAGTACTACTTGTACTCTTATTCCCATCATATATCTAATATATATTATCTTTGCTGATAAAAGAAAAGTCATACTCCTACACAGTTTCAAGTTCAACTGTTGGTTGCCACTAAGATTGTGTTTGATGTTAGGGAACTGGCCGGCCATGCCGATTCAGATAGTGAAAGTAAGAGAGGCCGCAACTCTGATTGCAAAAGTGGTGCTGCTCAAGTGAAAGATCAGAAGCATAAAGATCATTCTCAGAGACATGGTAATTTTTTAAGTCTCATTTTTTAGTTTATTGTGTTTATGTAGTATATTATTTTCTTTTACCTTGACTCTGATGAAGCAAAATCCTGAAATATAAGCTAGAATTTTGCAAAATACTGAATTGTTGTGGGCCTACTGGCCTAGTTTTTGGTTGCCATGTATAATGAGTTGCCTGAAGATAAAGACAATCTGCGTTCAGGTATCTACTTAGAGGGGAGGGGGGCTGATTTGGTTTGCCTAACCTTTTACTGTTACCTTGTTGATACCATATTTATGAATACTTTTTTTTTTTTTCCTTTCATCAATCGATCAATAATTGTAAGCTAGGAAAGAAATATGTTGTTTTCCTTTGGATTGGCATTCTAAAACAATTGCTGTTTTAGTAAAATTGCTTTTGCTGGTACTTTTTATTCTTGTCAAGTCACTTTAAATGCAGCTTCTACAAACTTGAAGCATGTGTAAAAGAACTATGCTATTACGTAGATTTAAATATATATATATATAAAAAAAAAAAAAAAAAAAAAAAAAAAAAAAAGAAAAAAAAA
>PYAF01002521.1:102073-120716 GCA_007407185.1 Glycine tomentella | reverse complement strand
AATTTGTACTCCCTTTTTTGAATTTTGAATCATGTATCTCGCGCATTGCTTTCTGGAATGTAAATTTGCATTTTAGAAAGAGCTTTTCGGAATATAATGGAAGGTGCAAGATTCAATAGTGGAAATGCAGGAAACATAGACATTTAAGGGAGCTGTAAAATTGCAGCATGCATATATCAAGCTTCACTAATGGCATAAGCTTTACACATTACTAAGACCACTTGGAATGATGGGCCTATCTGTGAATGATAAACAAAAAATGACGTGACTCAGGATGTGAGATTACATCCTTTAATATACAACCATGCAAATTTCCTATTGGCCTTTGGCAGCAGCTAGCTGTTTCATTAGGTTAAGCACTTCTAATCCTTTTGAAGCCAACTGGTCTTTATACTTCTTATTCGTTAACACTGATTCATCAATTGCTTCCTTGTATCTACAACGGAAAGAATCCAGCTTTGCTTGTGTTCCGCGGAGTCTCATTCTGAGCCTAGCCATCTCTTTGTTGTTTGTTAGGCCACCCTGTCAAAATTAAGGTAAAAACAGTTTACTATGATGACTCCAATTTGAGCACGGAACTCAGCATAAGGTGGGTCAATAACTGTTAAGCCAAACACGTACAATCTGAATAACTAACGTGCATCAATTATTTCGATAAAAGCTAGTCGCTTGGCAATTGGTACATGTAATAAACAAAAGTCACATTTGAAATTGAACCGGATATACCCAATAAAATATGATACAAACCACGGGCATTTTGGCCTCCATATCGGAAAGCTTCCGACTCAGTTCCTCAACATGGACTTTGGCCTTCGATAACTAGTAAAGAATATGCCATAATGTGATTAGAATAACTGATAAAGAACATGCCATGATGTAATTAGTGAAATTAGTAGTGTTTAGTCTAATCTTTATTAGGCAACTTTTAAAAAAGAAACTGTGCTAACACATCTTTTGAGAAACTCTTAAAAAAAGATTTAGCAGCTTATTTTTTATAAGAGAAAAGTAAAAACAGTAGCATTTTTACAAAAGATGGGTGAAAGAACTTGTAGAAAAAATTACTTCTCTCTCCCCTCTCCTTGCTTTCTCGTCTCTCCCCACTCTTTCCCTTTTCCCCATACTCTTTCAGTTCTGCTGGGTTATCTTTTAGGCTAAAAGAAATAAAAATTGTCAAACAGTTTCTCCTTTATTTCTAAAACTTATTTTGATTTTTAACTTTAAAATAGTTTTTATGTCAAAATAAAAATTGGGCCAAACTCAGCCTTAATAAATATCAAAAGATAAACTTTTCCATTTACCTCATCCTGGCAATTCTTTTGCAGAAATTCCATTTTTTTATGTTGATCTTCCATCTCAATCATCAGTTTGTCCTTTTCTTTTGTCACAACAGATTGTTTGTCCTTGAGGTTCTGCAAGTAACCTGATATGATCAGTAAAACTAATACTGTATGGATTCTCGGACAGATTTTTATTCCCTAACCCCAAATCCTTAATTATAAATATACCGAAAATTTCCTATGGACAAATCTTCTACTAGTAGCAACGAAGGAGAAACCTGAAACGTGTTTGGGCTTGATAGATTATCTCCTTTATCAAGAACATGTAGTTCCTTCCAAAGTTCATTTTCTTTCTCCTCCTCGGGACGGTCATGCAGCTCATGCTCCAAAGATTGCTTCTCAGAATTGGCTTTTGACATCTACAATGCATGTCAATATAGAGACAATTATGCCTTGCTATTAGTCACAACTCACAAGCCCACAAAATTTCTAACAAATAATCCGTACTTCTGGGGATTGTTTGCTCTCAGCATTGGTTGTTTCAGGGTGATTTTCGAGGTGATCCAATTCTAAAACCTTTTCCCTGTAGCCATAAAATAACACCACAAGAATATTGATTTAATTTGTTTGACAGATAAAGCTGGCAATCCATCTTTGAAAAATAAAAAATAAAAAGCAAACAAAAACTGGGAGTAGCAGACAGGGAAATTGTATTGAGTACTCAGGGAATTCTAATTTGGAAGTAACCAATAGAAACCACCCAAATCAAATATGAGAATGGCCAGAAAGCAAAAATGACAAGTTGAAGTTGAGATGTGCTGCAAATAAATTTTAGATTAGAAAAAGGCGAAGGGAATGAAATTGCAGTTGCATTAACTGTTTCAGTTTGTCATAAAAAAATCAACAAAGTGTAAATGAACATCTCAAAACATGAATTGTAGGATACACCTCTTTTGTATGTTTTTATGCCACTTTACCATCATGCATTCAGTCAAAGATACAGAAAATAACAAGACCTTCTCCACCCACCTTGCCGAATAGATGATATATTTTCTTATTCAAAAATAATGAACTTACATTAGACAATAAATAAATAAATGGGATCAACTCTTTTATTGTCTTGCACCAGATAAAGTAGGCCCAGTTTAAAACATCTAGACTAAGTACAATTCAATACTTGCAGGGTCCTATACAAAAGTAATGTCATGGGCTAATATCACATTGCATTGATTTAGTATATTTTAGAAGAGAATAAAGAGTATTTGGTGCATCCGTGTGATATTATGCTAACTCCTCTTTCTAGATGACTCTGATTTTATTGGATAATTTCCAGTTTTAAGTAAATTTGAAATGATTTGATTTGACCTGCCGTATACTATCTTCATCATCAAATTTATTAGATATATTTATAATTTAATTTTCCAAATTACCTATTTTATTTTATATGTGGCGTGAATTAGTAGGGAAGTCAATAAAAAAGAAAGAGGGAAACAATACATAGAAAATCTATGCCTTTTAATGAATTAGTGATTTCCTGCATTATTTAAACCATTAATAGTAGGTTTGGAGAAGTTCATAAAAGATTTGACGGAAAAATTGAAGTTTAGTCAGAGCCATATCATTTCCCGGATGCTGTGCAGTTTCTGAGCATAGCATGAGTTAAGGATGTGCAAATTAACTAGAAGCATTTGAAAAGGCACAAAGAACTACAAGCCTACAGCTTTCATGTTCAACCCAATACCTAATTCAACTTTTTTTAAGAAAATAAGCACGCAAGAGCATAGGTGTGATATTTCCTATTTTCTATATGGCCTAACTGTGCAATTCAATCATCACGTGCATGATCACCCCTCTTTTCCAGCAAGCTACATATCCAAGCATAGCTAGGTTTTTGGCCCATTCCTAATAGAACTTACTAGATGCCTGGTAGGACATGGACTCTGATGGACGAAACTAAAGACCAACTACCTAAACAATTCTAGGAGGAAACCTAATTACAAATAGAGACAAGGGATAGAGGAGGGGGAGAGATTCCAGGGACGAGCCATCATAGAGAGCCGTGTTGAAGATAAAATCAGATGCATCCTCCATAGACATTGAGTATTGAAGACAAAATTGTTGAAGATAAAAACAGATGCATCCTCCATAGAGATTTGAGTATTGAAGACAAAATTCTTGAAGATAAAAAGCAGATGCAACCTCCATAAAGACTGAATGTTGAAGACAAGATTCAAGAGAAATGGAAATTCAAGAATATAACAGACTGTTATTGTCTATCCCTTGATTCTCTTTTTTAGTATATGAATTGATGGTATTTATGTTTCCCATATCTTCCTCAGGGTTTAAGGGAAATTTTGAAGCCCTAGACACAAGTTTGATAGTTTGACATGAATATTGTTCTTTCACTTTAACTAAATCATTCAAATCACAAACATGCCATCACATGATGTGGCCACATCATCTTGGTTGAGGCAGCTACCAGAACTGCATCAAGCCATGATGGTGGACCACATTGGCCTGCATCAAACTAAAACACAACCATGACTGGAATTGCACTTCAACTTAACTTGCTTGTAATCTTTTAACAGAAAACTTCATGATTGTTATACTAATTTTGTTCAGAGACACTATTAGAAGATCTTGTCAGGTTTGTAATGCTTGCTAAAAGGAGTAGTGATGTATAACTGTGATTAATGATTATGAAGACAGCCTAAATTAAAGGTTTAAGTGTTTTGTCACTGTAAATATGGCTTCATTTGGTTTTCATTCTTAAAAGAAATGTTGGTTTTAGTCCTTAGAATTTATTTATTTTTAAATAGTCCTTGTTATCACTTTGGTCTTTAACCAAGCCAAATGGTGTCATGCGATTCATAGAGCCAACCTTATCTAGTGGGACGAGACTTTGTTGTTATTGCAGTCCTTGTTATCACTTGTGGACTGTTTAGTTCAAAAGAGGGGAGGGGAGAGGAGGGATTTTAATAGAGGGGTCAGGGGAGTAGTTATTTTCTTGTTTGGTTCACAAGGGGAGGGGAGGGGTTTTAAAAACAAAATTACTTTTGTGTCCTTATAATTTTAAATTTCAAAACATGAGTAGAGATATTTTAGTCATTTTAGTTTAAAAAAACTTAAATTCCCTTCCCCTCCCCTCCAAATCCCCCAATATTGGAATGGAACAAAAATTAAACGAGGGATTTTGCTCCCCTCCATTTCCCTCCAACCAAACACTATGTTAGTGGTGACATAGCATGCTTTTAACCATGTCCATCAAGGACTATTCTGAGATGGTGTGTGATGTGGCACAACTAGATGAATCTCATGTAATCATTAAAATCATATTTTTAGAGGACCAAGTCTAAAATCACATTGAGCCATATTTACAATCACATGCAAGGAGCGAGATAATCAAGCTATCTTTCTCAACTTAATGCTTCCATTGGATTCAATCATTTATGAAGAATGAGATTGCTTGTTGGACAAGGTGTCAATGGAAATGGAAACGTTCTAATTGCAGCATGATACAGCTGATATTTAAAGCCATTTAAAAGCCTATTTGTAATTGCAAATCTGTAATTCTTTCCTTAATTAGAATATAACAGCTGCAGTACAGGGATTTACGGTAGTTTTGCTAATTTACAGGGCTGAAAATCAGCTTGTATTTATTTGTAATAAACAACATTTATAGGGGAATACACAAAGGAAAAGAGACACAGTTTTACCCTACACATTAGGAATAGGAAGCAAAACATTTTTATATAATGACAAAATAAGGGGAAATTGTGGTAAATTATGGCTCTCCTGGCAATCTATGTTTGTTAGTTCAACTAAGATATAAGGAATAGAATTGAAACTAAGTCCTATTAAGTGGTACGTACAACTCATCCCATAGAAGCCTAGCAGTGAAGAATAAACTTTAAATCAATTCATTATTAATTGTTTCTCATTCTAAACATAATGTGTTAGTTATACTTTTTGCTTCTGTTTATAATATTTAATAATTATTTATACAAAAATCCCATTAATCCGGGCATGCTAATTTATAAAATTCAAGATCAATCTTGTCCAAGAAATGACTCTCACTAAATTATTATTATTATTATCATTATACAATACAACTGTAAGTTAGGTAAGGTTTAAACTTTTCTTGGTCTCTAAGCTAGTATGCAGCTGTATACTTTATGTTCTTGGTTTGTTGCAAGGGAAAATATTTTTTTTCAAATAGGTGAGGTTAATCTCAAGCTAAGCTATCTCTTGCCAAATTTAATAAAGTTCAATGTTAAACTGATAGAGGTAGATGGTGTCAAGTGTATTCTAGGAGGTGTAAATAGGAATTAGCTGTTGAGATAACAGAATGGGAGTTAGTTATAATTAACTAACTCAGCAAATGTATAAAGGGAGGAAGAGAGAAGGGAGGGGCACGAGAGAACTAAGTGAGGAGGTTGTGTATTCCCTCCAAAGAAACACATTTGTAACTGCAGGAGTTTACTCCATTTCTAATAAAGCTCATTCAAAATTTCCATTTTTTCAATTCCTCTGATCCAGTTCCTATTAACTGGTATCAGAGCTCCAATCTTGGGGCTTTGTGCGGTAGATGGGATCGAAGAAGATGGAGGCTAGAATTGAGGCATTGGAGAGCGTGATGGAGGAGTCACGCGAGAATAACCATTTGAACCAGGTCACGATCGAGAATAGATTGGGTTCAATGGAGATTCTGCTTCAACGATTGGCGGCGAAGCTGCACGATTCCGACAGGGAGGAAATGACTCGCGCGAAAGAAAAGAAAGGGAAGAGCAGAGTGGACGACAAGGGAGTGTCGCGCAGTTGGAGGCAGTTGGAGTTGCCGGTGTTCGGCGGCGAGGATCCGGTGGGGTGGCTCGCGAGAATCGAGAGATATTTTCGATTACAGGAGGTGAGGGAAGAGGAGAAATTGGAGGCGGTCTTGGTAGCTCTGGAAGGAGAAGCCCTGTCGTGGTTTCAATGGTGGGAAGAATGGAGCAAGGCTCGGTCCTGGGAGGGATTCAAGATGGAGGTAGTGCAGAGGTTCCAGGGGGCCGGAATCGCGAGTCCTTTTCAGGCCTTGTTGGCTCTGAAACAAGGAGATTATGTGCAAGAGTATATTAGGCAATTTGAAAAACAAATGGGAGCTGGAAGAGGTTTGGGCGAAAATTTTCTTATGGAAATTTTTCTAAAGGGCTTAAAGGAGGAGATAGAGATAGAGGTGAGAATACACGAGCCAAAAACCTTGATGGACACTATGATTAAGGCTCGACAGATTGAGGAAAAGAATAGGGTCTTAGGCAACCTACCAAGAAATGGGAAAGTGAGCAGCTCTTTTCAAAGACCCAATTTTTTTGGATCAAGAATGGGAAGAGAGTGGCAGTCAGGAGGAGTTAAAGGAGGGGAACAAGCAGCAGTGGGGAAAACTGGACTAGAGATGAAAGTTGGAGGAGAATTGAAGGGTGGAGGAGAAGGATGGAATAGGAGGAAGCCAATGCAAAGGTTATCTCCTATGAAGGTAAGTGAAAAAATGAGAAAACAAGAATGTTTCACTTGTAATGAAAAATATCACGTGAATCATGTATGTAAAAACAAGCAATTAAAGATCATGATCATGGAGGAGGATGAGGAAGGGAGTGAGGTAGATGAAGTTGAAAGGTAAAAAAATGAAAAGAAAGAGGAACTGTACCAGCTTTCCTTGTACAGTATTCAGGGATTTACACATAAGAAATCTCTTAAGATGTGGGGAGAAGTGAAGGGAAGGAAGGTAGTGGTGTTGATAGATTGTGGTGCTACTCACAATTTTATATCAATGACAGTGGTGAGAGAATTGAAGCTGGAAGTGACACCTACACAGCCATATTTTGTGGAAGTAGGGGATGAACATAAGGTGAAGTGTAGGGGAATGTGTAGAGAATTACCCATAGAACTGCAAGGATTAAAATTGGTTCAAAACTGCTATTTGTTTGAATTAGGGGAAGCTGAGTTGGTATTGGGAATGGAATGGTTGGCTGGATTGGGGTAAGTTAAGGCAAATTTTGAGAAAATGTCAATGATTGTGAAGGTTCAAGATAAGGAATTGGAGTTAAAGGCTGAACCAGAATTGGTTAAGACTGCTGTTAGTTTGAAATTGATCAATGGGAGTTTAGAGGAAGATGATCAGAGGTTCTTGGTGGATGTGATGGAAGCAGAAAGAACAGAGAAAACAGCAGTAGTACCTGCAGAAATTCAACAGATCCTCAGGCAGTTTGAAGGAGTTTTTACTGAGCCAACAGGATTGCCTCCTCATAGGGAAAGAGATCATGCTATCACACTGCTGCCTGGTAATAAAATCCCTAATTGTAGACCTTATAAATATCCACACTATCAAAAAGATGAAATTGAGAGATTGGTGGGAGAAATGTTGAAGGCTGGAATTTTAGGGCTAGCACTAGTCCATTTGCAAGTCCTGTTATTTTGGTAAAGAAAAAAGATAATAGCTGGAGATTTTGTGTGGATTATAGACAATTAAATAAAATCACTATTCCTGAAAGGTTTCCTATTCCTGTCATTGAAGAGTTATTAGATGAAATTGGGGGTGCACAATGGTTTTCTAAGCTGGATTTAAGAACTGGTTATCATCAAGTTCGAATGAAGGATGAGGATGTTCATAAGACAGCTTTTAGAATACATGAAGGGCATTATGAATTCTTAGTAATGCCCTTTGGATTGACTAATGCTCCTTCAACATTTCAAGCATTGATGAATGAAGTGCTCAGACCTTTGTTGAGACAGTTTGTATTAGTGTTTTTTAATGATATTCTGGTGTATAGCAGGGACTTGGATGAACACAAACTGCATCTGCAGGCAGTTTTACAGATATTACAGCAACAAGAGTTACATGTGAATGAAAAGAAATGTACTTGGGCTCAGCAATCTCTGGAATATTTGGGCCATTTGATTTCAGGAGAGGGAGTACAGGCAGATCCAAAAAAATTGGCAGCTATGAGTAAATGGCCTATACCTAAGGACATTAAGAGTTTGAGGGGATTTTTAGGGTTGACAGGATATTATAGAAGATTTGTGAAGGATTATGGGAAATGGGCACAGCCATTGAATGCTTTGTTGAAAAAAGATGCATTCAAATGGACTAAGGAGGCTGAGAAATCATTTGAAAAGCTGAAAGAAATGATGAGTAACTTACCTGTCCTAATGGTTCCTGATTTTTCTAAACCATTTGTGCTGGAAACTGATGCATCAGGAGTAGGATTAGGAGCTGTGTTATTACAGGAGGGCAGGCCCTTGGCATTTTGGAGCATGGCTTTATCAGGCAGGGGACAGCTTAAATCAGTTTATGAAAGGGAGCTAATGGCAGTGGTTTTAGCTGTGAAAAGATGGAGACATTATTTGTTGGGAGGAAAATTTATTATAAGAACTGATCAACAAAGCTTGAAGTTTCTAAATGATTAAAGATTGCTGACAGAGGAACAATTTAAATGGGCTGCAAAACTGATTGGATATAATTTTGAGATTCAGTATAGGCCTGGGAAAGAAAACATTGTGGCTGATGCCTTGTCAAGACAATTCCAATTTTCTGCTATTTCAGTGGTACAAGAAGAGGAGTGGACAGATTGGGAAGAAGAATTGAAAGCAGATCAGCCATTGTATGAGCTTTTTCAAGGCATTATTACCAAGACAGTGGAAAAACCTGGCTATGAAGTGAAGGGAGGAAGATTATATTACAAAGGCAGGTTAGTGCTACCAAAGAATTCTGCTAGAATTCCTTTAATTTTAAAGGAATTGCATAATTCCCATATAGGAGGGCATTCTGGTTTTTTTAGAACATATAAAAGGGTGAATGATGTGGTTTTTTGGCAAGGAATGAAGAAAGATATTAAGGAGTTTGTAGCTGAATGTGATACATGCCAAAAGAATAAGAGCAGTACCTTGTCTCCAGCTGGATTACTTCAACCATTACCTATTCCAACCAAGGTATGGTCTGATATATCAATGGATTTTATTGGGGGATTACCAAAAGCACAAGGAAAAGATACTATTCTAGTAGTAGTAGATAGGCTGACTAAATATGCACATTTTTTGGCCTTGTGTCATCCATACACAGCTAAAGAAGTAGCTGAACTTTTCATTCAGGGAGTGGTAAAACTGCATGGTTTCCCTACTTCAATAGTTTCTGATAGGGATAGGTTGTTCATGAGTTTATTTTGGAAAGAGCTGTTTAGAAAGGTTGGAACTGAGTTGAAAATGAGCTCTGCATACCATCCACAAACAGATGGGCAGACAGAGGTAGCGAATAGGTGTTTGGAGGTTTATTTGAGGTGCATGACAGGCAGCAAACCAAAGCAGTGGCCAGCTCATTTGGTTTGGGCAGAGTTTTGGTTTAACACTATAACATTTCTGCCAAGATGTCTCCTTTTGAAGCACTTTATGGACAGAAGTCTCCTTTATTGATTAAAGGAGCTGATATTCCTTCTAAGTTGGAAGAAGTTAACCAACTGTGCAAGGACAGAGATGAGCTTTTACAAGAATTGAGGGAAAATCTGTTGAGATCACAAGATCAAATGAAGAAGCATGCTAATAAGCATAGGAGGGAGTTGACTTTTGAAATTGGAGATTGGGTTTTTCTAAGAATACAGCCTTATAGAATGAGATCCTTGGCCAAGAAACCAAATGAAAAATTGAGTCCTAGATTTTATGGACCTTATAAGGTCATCCAGAAGATAGGTGCAGTGGCTTACAAGTTGGAACTTCCTGCTGAAAGTAAAATTCACCCTGTTTTTCATGTATCCTTGCTTAAGAAATCAGTGAAGGCAAACTGCTCTCCACAGCCATTGCCAGCAGTAATGAATGAGCAATGGGAACTTCAGATGAAACCAGAAAGGATTCTGCAGCAGAGACAAAATGAAAAGGAGCAGCAAGAAATACTGATCAAATGGCAAGGTCTACCTCACCAAGAGAACAGCTGGGAATTGGCTGAAGAAATGAAGAAGGTCTTTCCTGAATGGGACCTTGAGGACAAGGTCCA
Source organism: Glycine tomentella (assembly GCA_007407185.1). Taxonomy (NCBI): domain Eukaryota; kingdom Viridiplantae; phylum Streptophyta; class Magnoliopsida; order Fabales; family Fabaceae; genus Glycine; species Glycine tomentella. The sequence continues at coordinate 110,423 of PYAF01002521.1, read as the reverse complement.
GCTTCAAGGGGAGGGTATTGATAGACGTAGATGGGGTCAAGTGTATTCTAGGAGGTGCAAATAGGAATTAGCTGTTGAGATAACAGAATGGGAGTTAGTTATAATTAACTAACTCAGCAAATGTATAAAGGGAGGAAGAGAGAAGGGAGGGGCACGAGAGAACTAAGTGAGGAGGTTGTGTATTCCCTCGAAAGAAACACATTTGTAACTGCAGGAGTTTACTCCATTTCTAATAAAGCTCATTCGAAATTTCCATTTTTCCAATTCCTCTGATCCAGTTCCTATTATAAACCTAACATTCAAATTGTTTTGCAAGATAGCAAGTTACAAAACAAGAAAACATATTGGAAAAATAAGAAAGTAGTACAAGAGAGACGAGAGAAGAGGGAAATAAATTAATTTAAAAAGCTAAAGAGACCTGGAATTTTCCTTGATATGTGCATTTTCATATGTAATAGTCAATCTTTCACGTAGGGTCTTGCATTCTTCTCTACAGGATTCCAATTCATTCCTCACCTAACATTTATAGACAAATTTTATTAATTTAAGCAGATGGAACCGTGAAAATCAGAAAGAAAACTATCTATCAAACTTGAAAACACCACTGGCAAAAATCATACAAAACTTTATAAATTTTCTTCTTTACTACACTTTTCATAATATCGAAAAATTATTTTCTATAGGGTTTTATCATAACAAACTTATTTGTGTTAGACAATGGAATGATAGACAATGGCAGTGCATATAGCTGCCAGAGGGCGTTATAGTGCCCTATTGACATCTCTGCTGTCTAGTAGCAAGATGATAAAAAATGCTTTTTTGCATAGAAACTCAGGAAATATATACGAATGTTCCACTTGGATATGACTCTACAAATGATAGGAATAAAGCATGAGTAGATTAAAAAAGACTCTATATGGCCTTAAACAGTTTCCTCATGCTTGGTTTGGAAGCTTCACCAGCTGTCCTTAAGATACAGTCAAAACCGAAGGTCCTTATAAAACATTCACACGAAGGAAAAGTCATACCATTTCTAGTCTATGTAAATTGTATGATTATTGCAAGTGATGATGACGCTAAAATTCTCAGTCCAAGGGAGAAATTAGCAACTCAATTTAAAATACAGGACCTGGGAAAACGAAAGCACTTCCTGGGTATTGAGGTTGCCTTGTCCAAACAAGGTAACTATTTGTCCAGAAAATGTCCTTGATCTTCTTAAAGAGACAAGTTGGATTGCAAAATCCCTAAAGCACCCATAGCGCAGAATCACAAAGTTGGAAGTAATGAGGAGACCCCAATAGTAGAGTAAACCCAGTATTAGAGGTTAGTGGAGTTAAAATAGACTAGCTACTTATAGTGCCAACTGTCCGATTATAACTGACAACTAAATAGGTGTGTTGAGATTAAAGGACATAATTGAAAATCAATGTATTTTTCTTTATTCATTGACTCAAAGACTGTGTGTGTATATAGATACAAAAAGAAGGTAGTAAAAAGAAAAAGATTAATCAAAATCTAATCTAAATCTTAGAGATATAATCCTAGTAGATAAGATAAAAGTTTCCTACTTTCCTAGAAATAAAGTTATCATATCTCTTAATCTCTACCATATAATAAACAGAATCATATCTTAATCTCTACCATATTATATCAGAATCATATCTTATCATATATCCTAAATCTCTATCATATCATATCTTAATAAGGTGCATCGTGACAACTAGATGGGAGCATTGTGTAACTGAACATGTGCCAACTAGCACTCTTGTAATTTAATCTTACATTTGAATAATATTCATCAACATTCTCTCTCTCTCTCTCTCTCTCTCTCTCTCTCTCTCTCTCTCTCTCAGAAGTCAAACTCTCCCTACTGCAAGATTTATCAATTTGTAAGAAGTGGGACAGCTCTTCTATCAATGCCACACCAAGTTGAACACAACTTATATATTCAGTATGGTTAGTCAATTCATGCAAGACCCATGAGAGACATGTACAAGCACTGAATAGAATTCTATAGTATTTGAAGGCTACCCGCTACCCTAGAAAGAGGATTACTATTTAAGAAAGAAGAAAGATTGTCCACAGAGATATATACAAATGTAGATTATGACAGATCGATGGTTGATAAGAGATCCATCATAGAATATTGAATGTTCTTTGGTTGAAATTTGATGAAATGAAAAAGCAAAATGTTTTTTGTGAGGTTGAGTGAAAATGCAGAAATTCAAGCTGTGGAATGAAGATGACACTTGATGACCTCAGAATAAAGCATGAACTTCCTATCAAGTTATTTTGTGAAAATAAGTCCACCACTCCACCATAAACATTACACCATAATTATCAATCCCAAATAGTGGAAGAAAGCGGCCAAAACCAAAACCGCTATAGCAGGATAAAGGGTGGCTGATATTGTGAAATTTTAGATACAAGTTTAATAGCTATATGTGTATATATGTGCTTGTGTGCCCAAATATAAGAAATTACCCAAAATTAGAGACAGTCATATGCTAGCAATAGAGAACAGAGATGAAATCATGAAAGACATGGGAGAGGGAGAGCAATAAATGCGACAAAATGAAAGTGCAGAATGTCTGAGAGAACAAGGAACGGTGATAGAATAAAGTGAATAGAAGGAACACACCAGTATATTCGAGATAGTGCCAGAGAACAATGCATGGCTAGAAACACCAAGAAGGTGCCAGAAGATGTTGGATATGGATGGAAACATCAGGGGTTGTCCAGAAAAGATCTGTCAGCAGTGGGCGGTGGTGATTGGAGCTCAGAACAGAGTAGAAGAGAAAGTGTGGATACTTGGGGTTCAAAGAAGAAATGGATTCGGAATATAAGGGAACAAAAGTTTCCAATTTTACTGCCATTTAAAAACATAAAACAACACTGCGGGGTGACGTGGTTAAATCGTCCTTGGTCCCCGAAACATTGGGAGAAGCCGCGAACATCTGCAAAGGGTGCAATTAGAACACAATAGTCGTGACTGGAAGATGCGACGTGATGAGTTCAGCAGGAGCAGGAGGGACCAGCGACGCTATTGACTACTATGCATTGCACACAACCCAGTTCAACATGTTGGGATAAACACAGAGATAGAAATCCATTTCACCAGTTTGAGGGAGAATTTTCTGTGGGCTGTGGCACAGTTACCGTAATTAGCACATGACTTAACGTTATTTTTGTATAGATTTGTTTCACTAATTTCCTATAATTAGGACAGATTTATTTGTACACATTTTATTTCCCTGTAATTCCTTAATTGGAACATACTACAATTAGCCTATATATTGTAAACATCAAACATCCTTTGTACCAATACCATTTAATCTCAACTCTCTTTTTGGTCCCTCTAAATAACTAATAGTCTAAAACTCTATCACTACAAACATATATATATATATATATATATATATATATTCAAACAAATAGTACTACAAACAACATTCATGTCCTAATTATAAATCAGAAAAAGGACCAATGTTTTCCAATAAATGCTAGATGAGTTACAATCCAAAAAAATAGTGCAGCTTTAAGGATCCCGTGTATGAAAATTGAAAATAAATAAATAAATTATAAAACAATTAAGGGAACTAATAAAGGTTTCCTAAATAGCTGAGCTGTGAATCTTACTTCTAATAATTTTGTTGATAATGATGTAATTTGCACATTATTTGACTTTGCTTGTTCTTTTATGGCTAGAAGTGCATCTTTCTCTTTGGCAGACCATATTGCCCTTTCCTCCTCTATTTCCAAAAGGGAATCAGTGAGTTGCTGCCAGATCAAGACGATAAAATGGAAACCTTAATAAAAGAAAACTCCTGAAAAGGGAAGAATCACAATAAAGTAAAAGAAAAGAATAGTTGAAGTTGCACTACCATAGCCAACTCCTCTTTTTCTTCCATCAGTACTTTAACAGAGCTTTTCAATTTTTCTTGGTTGATATCAGATTCTCCCAATCTTTGTTTCTGGATGGACAAGAGTAAGATTCCAAATTTCATGGTTTGAATGAGAAAGCAATCAAAGCATACCATCAATTAAATATTACCATTGTTAGAGTAGTTAGCTGTTAGATTTCAACTTAAAACCAATTGACACTAAGTGAAGTTGTCCAACAGACCCCCCTCAACAGATGCCTGCCAAAACAGGCGAGCCTACTAGAATAGACAAGAACTAAGATGGACTATACGCTCTGATACCATATTAGATTTCAACTTAAAACCAATTGGCACTAAGTAAAGTTGTCCCACAGATATATAAGTTGCACCCCAAGAACTGAGGCAGGCGATGTGAGACTTCTTAACATTAGCTACTTATGTTTGTTGCTAATAAATATTGATTAGTCAATTTCTGTTACAACTGACAACTTTTGATGAGTCCGTTCCACAGTAATAAAATTACCTCAATTAGCATACATTCATTGATCTCAGCAAAGATCACTAGTGAATCACATTAGATATAATTCAAATTCAAATCTCTATTTTTTTATATTATGTTTATTGGAAAAAAAACTCAAGTCTCACATCGACTAGTGATAGTGCCAAGATAGAATATATAAGTGTGGGGAAACCCTCACCCTATGAGCTAGTTTTTGGAGTCGACTTAGACCCAACCCCACATTCTAAGAATGTTTACAATCGGTCTCCCCATTTAAGAGCCTTTTGGGCTTAAAGCATGGACAATGCACTAGCAATAGTAGCGAACTATACCTTGTGCTTAAATTCAACATTTTATTAGAAGAATGGGCATGGTAATGAACTCTAAACCACTTGGGCATAGAGACTTGATACTATGTCACAAACCAACTATTCCAAAAGCTTAAGTTGTCCAGAGAAGGAGATTACTGATTACGTGAATGGTTTTTAATTTTTTATTTTTTAAATATTACATTTCTAACATGTCCCCCAATTTTATATTATATTTGCAACAGAGATCAATAGAGAATTCTGTTCAATAAATTCAGTTTCTCTCATTCTCTCTCCCAACTATATTTTACTTACCATCATTTTTCTCTCAGCTCTTTAACTCTATCAGCCATCTAACAACTGAGTCAAAAGGACAAACATAGGAAGAAATTTACAGAAAAACTTACAAGAGCTGAAATTTCCTCCTTCAAATTATATAGTTCAGAGGTTGATGTATTCAGTTTTTCAGTCAAGCCTTCGAGTTCTGACATCAAACCTTCATTAATAGATATCACCTCTTCTTTCTCCGTCAACATAGCTGCAATTTTTTCTTCCAATGAAGCAATTTTTGTTTCTGATTCAAATGCAAAAACTTCCAGCTTTTTGTGCTCTTCCTGATCAGTTACAAATAACATGAATTAGAGCAACTAAACATAACCTATTGTGATCAAAAGCATGAATTACTGAATTAGAGTAACTAAGTAACATATGTATATGTATACACATACAAATAACAGGAAGAACAATAATTGCACCAAATTTGAATAAAAGTCAATCAACTCTCACTATAAACCGAAGCACTGATAAAGTAAACCTATTTCTTGCTACATTAGTTATTTATACTTTATAAATGGTGTTAAAGGCTTGCAAAAAGAATAGCCGCAGTTGTAGCGAGCATACATCAAGTATTCAAGTTCCAATATCAAAACCTGTAATGTTTGTTCCAGAGAAATTGCAAGACCCTTTGGTCTTTTAGGATCAAACATCTTTGAACCCCTTTCAACAATTGAATCACGTCTTCTTCCTGCAAGTGAATCATGTTTATTGATATCACGTTCAAGAAGAGAGTTTTGACCGTGCAACCGTTTAATCTCTCGTTCAGCATAGGCTTTCTCACCCTAAGGAACACCTAATATGTTAGGGTATAAAATTATATGATTTTGACAAGTAAATAGCTTATAATGAAACCAAGAAATCAGCAGATGTGACAAAAACAACCTCAAGTTTTGTTTTCTCTTGTATGGTAATCTTAAGCTTAGACTCAGTTTCTTTCAACTTGGATTTTGCCTTCTCCAGATCTTTTCTTAAAGTTTCCCTATCCTTGGTCACTGAAGACGATGTCAAACATGATAAATCCTTTTCAAGAGTTTGAATATAAGAAATCAGCTCTGCATTTTCAAATTTATGCTGTTCTAAGTTTTCCTGTAACAATAATAAACAGTTATTGCCCCCCATTTTCTGTAGTACATATTCACAAAAATTGACAGATAGGATGGAAAACATATCATCAAATAAAGGCCAACCATCAAAGAAGTATGGGAATTCTGAGAATCTAGTTTTGATTCCTGAAGATGCTTCCGAAGATCAGCCAATTGGTTGTCCAGAAGAATCTGCAGCACAAATATTAGACCAACTAGAACATCCCTAGAAATATATCAAAATACAAAGGAAACTTTACCTTTTCATTCTCAAGCTCAAATATTTTTTTTCTTAAGCAAGAATTCAACTTCTGATAATCACTCAAGACTAAACTTTGTTCTGCAGAATCCTGAGATACCGAGGTTTTCAAAACCTGTATCAAACCATAAAATATTAAGCCCATGCACTAATAGAGCATACACATTGTTAGATACAATGATTATTTATTAGTTAGAAAACAAAAGATAGCTTCTCAAGGCATTACATGAAGTCATTAATCTGCAATGTCATTTCTTATTACGGATATTGATCTTTTAGTTTGTCAATGAGTCAATCAATATACTTACAAGGAGCATATCATAGAGAGTAGAGAAATTTTTAATAGCGTCATCCACCATATATGTAACATTTTGAACAGCATCTTTTGAGTTTTGAATTTCAGACACAATTTCTTCAATTCCCATGGAAACACTGATCACAAAGTCAAAATTTCCATCCTACATGAAGCTTCAAGAATCAGTTTTATAGGATAGGATGTAGTATAAATCATAGTCATGTAGAATAGTAAATTTATATTTAATTGAAGAAGACATTAAAGAAAGCAAGAATCTAAATCTAAATGTTAATACAAAGCATCAAATGCATACATTCATGTTGCTCACAGTTTGAGTGGAAGTAAGTTGTTCATTAGCCAGTCGAGCTGTCTCCTGTGCACTTATAAGCTCTTCATAGAGCTAAGCAAATAAAAGAAAATACAGGAATTATAAATGTTAATTAGGAAATAGATGACAGTATGACACAGATTTATACATCTCCAGCCTGCTCTGTATCTAAAATTTGCAAAAATAGATTCTAGACAATTGGTGCTCAATTTAGTAATGCAATTTATACCCTGGGAGTAACCCATCCTTGCTACCATATTTTACAAACAAAAAGGCAAAAACAACAAAAAATATGTTGAATGATAAACATATATATACAACTTATACACAGGCAACTAGTATTTACTATTCTCTCCTTTTCACCTTTATTCCAGGTATCAAGTGGGGAACGTAGCAACATAAAAAGATGAGGTTGCTGTATCTATATCTTTGATATCTTGAAGTATTTTTAACATCAAGGCGGACAAAAAAAAAAAAAAGAAGAAAGAAAGCTTTTCTCTGGGCTTGACTGAAGTTTAGGAGTAGACCAACTTTACTGGAGTTCATAGGGAAGATCAGAGTTCAGACAATGTTAGTTCCAGAAGTGTGTAATGAATGAAACTTATGCTTTGCAAATTAATTGAGGATCAGTGTGAGTGGACAGTTATTGCATGTGACCGTTATGCTTTGTCGTGTTTAAGTGGACATTTATGGTGTTGTATTTGTAAGTTTCCGAACAAAGAATATTCTCTTAGATGACGAGTCTTTGGGACAGCTGTATCATTGCAGTCAGTGGTGGATCCAGACCCAGAGTCAATGGGGGCAAAAAAAAATTATTATCATACATATGAAAATACAATACAAAATAGGGTAAAATCTATGATTAAAATAGCGCCGCTTTAGCGCTATCTCGCATCAACCCCGAGTTGCAGCACCCAGCCGCTACTTCCACGCCGCAACACGACCGTTTCCAGTGGCGGTGGTGCGGTTGGCAGCTCTTGCAGCGCTATCGCGCTGCTCCATGGAAGAGAAGCGAGTTGTAGATCTCCTCCCCCTTCAGCCGCCTCTCCAACTCCTCCCCGCCGTCCTTCCTCAGCGCGTTCAGCTCCACCAAGCCTCCGAACAGCCTCTCACCGAAGATCTTCGGCACCCGCTATTTAAAACTATGGGTAAAATATGTTTTTGATCCCTATAAAATTTTTGGAGTTTGGTTTCTCTCTAAAATGTTTTCTGTTTTTCTTCCCTATATTTTTTGAAATGCGCCAGTTTTGGTCCTCTATCTAAACCACTTTTCTCCTTCCCTTTATAAAGAATTATCTAAACCACTTTGAGGAACAAAAGTGGTGAATTTCAAAATTAGAAGGACAAAAAACGGATAAA
>PYAF01002521.1:72756-95166 GCA_007407185.1 Glycine tomentella | reverse complement strand
TTACTTGCTCTCAACCCCTCTGAAGGCATTTTGTATTTTCTCTTTAGCTCGATCCATCTCTTCATAAATAAGCCCCATGGCTGGCTTGTCATCTGAATCTACCAAGCGCAACACTTTAATAAGGGGAAAAGCACCCCTCATGCAATGAAGAATATTCTTCCAAAACCCCTTATCTGTAATCAAATTTTCCACAAACTTATCATCCTTAGTCTTTGATAATTGACCCGAAGTCCATTGTTCAGATGTGAACATTCTAGTTAATGAACCTTTATTGTCATTCAAGCATCCCAAAGTCAAGTAGGAAGTAGCAAAACGGGTCAAGCCAGGTCTAATTAAATCACCCCCTTTAGTAAAGGTATGCAATAAAGCAATGAGGCTTGTTCTACTATAGATGTAAGTTGTAATCCTTTTGCCACTTGCAATTGTGTCTTTATGAAGTGGTATCTTCTTTTCAAAGTCCTCTAGCATCAAATCAATGCAGTGAGCTGCACAAGGTGTCCAATACAACTTGTTCCTTATCCGCATCAACATATCCCCAGCTGCCTTGTAATTTGCAGCATTGTCTGTCACAATTTGGACGACATTTTCTTCCCCGACCTCTTCAACCACATCATCCATCATGTTGAAAATTTTGTCAGCTGTCTTGCATATGTTAGATGCATCAATGGACTTCAAAAAAACAGTTCCAAGCGGACTATTCACCAGAAAGTTCAATATGGTCCTCCTCCTCCTATCAGTCCACCCATCTGTCATTATTGTGCATCCAAATTTCTTCCAATAAGCCCTGTGATCATCCAAAGAGAGATTGGTCTTCTCAACGTGATGCTTCAAGTATTTCACCCTAATGTCATGGTAGGATGGTGGGTTAAATCCTGGACCATGTCTAGCAACTGACTCAAACATCTTCTTGTATTCTTCAGTATTGGCCACATTAAAAGGAATCGCATTGTTGTAAAAAAAAAAAAAAAAAAGCAATGTCTTGACAAGCTTCCTCTCTTATGTTCTTCTTGAACATGTTGTTGATTGTTACTTGAGACCTCACCTTTCTCTTGAAAATATCACTGGCACCGCTACTACTATGTCCACTACCAGTACCACTATCTGATTCAACAAAGCTATTGCCTGCTCCCTCATCAACACCTAATTTTTTCAGCAGCTTTTGTTGCAATGATGATACAATTGTCATCATCTCCTTTTGAACATCTTCAGGGACAGCCCTGCAAGCTCCAACATCTTTGGAAGTTCCCGCTAAATGATGCTTAAAGCGGTAAACCCCTCCTGTGAACACCTTTTCACAATATTTGCATTTAACTTTTCTTGCATCCCCATCAACAGAAAAGCAGTGAGTCCAAGCCACATCAGTCCTCATTCCAACAGCATTTTTTGCCATTTTACGTGGAGCAGTTGCTCCACTCCCTCCAACATCTTCCGCTGATCCACTTGCACTTGTCATTCCTTGAGCACTAGTTGCTGACTGAAATCAATGAGATTGAGTACTCACCAAAATGACATAAACAGGAAAATGACTAACTACATACAGATTTAGAAACAAATCTTAAAAGCACCAGCTTGAATTCCTCCAACAGTGGCTGGGCCAATAACAACCTAGCACATCATCAACACTAAAATGAAGCACAAGCTGCTTCAATACTGAAAAAAGAATTCAACATATGAAGTGGACGGAAGAATTCAACAACCAATAACAAAGAAAGTCAAAGTCAAGCATCACTTGACTTTCCTATTACAGCAGCACACCAATTAAAAGAACCAACACTAAGCAGAAAGCACAGAAGTGGACGGAAGAGAGAAGGGAGAAGGGAGAAGAGAACCTGGGTCGCGCAGCAGGGGGAGGGGTCGCCGTCGGCGTCGCGCGGAGGTGGGAGCAGCGTCGCGATGTTGCGGCAAAGGTTAGGGCTTTAAATCCTAAGCTAAAACAGGATCGCTGAGGGATCGAGGATCTTACAATCCTACGATCAAAGTCGCGATCTTACCCCGATCTCGCTCGCCTCCGATCCTTGGACCGATCCGGATCGCCGTTCAACGGAAAAATCGCAAAATCGTCCGATCTTACGCGCCGGATCGCGATTTTGCTAACAGTGCGAGAGACTGAAGATCCTCCTGGTAAATGGGGAAAAATTTACAGTAGGCGAAAAACACTTCAAGAGCCTCTAGACTGCCAAGATTCTGACTCGAGACCTAGTTCCAGCAACCCAATACCTGAATGCACTGATGCAGCCAACCTAAATTTGCCTATTGCTCTTCGAAAAGGTATCAGATCCTATACTACTCACCCTATTTCTCATCATATCTCGTATGAAAAGTTATCCCCAGGTTTTCGTACTTTCAACACTATTTTAGACAATACAAAAATACCAAAAAACATCCAAGAAGCACTTGATAACCCAAAATGGAGGAATGCAGTTTTTGAAGAAATGGATGCACTAAAAAAGAATGGAACTTCGGAATTTGTAGCATTACCCAGAGGAAAGAAAACAGTAGGTTGCAAGTGGGTGTTCACAATAAAATTTACTGCAGATAATAGCATCAACAAGTATAAGGCGAGATTGGTTGCTAAGGAATTCACTCAAACTCATGGGATAGACTATCAAGAGACATTTGCCCCAGTTGTCAAACTTAACACTATCCGAGTTCTACTATCATTTGCTGCCAACCTTGATTGGCCCTTGCAACAATTAGATGTAAAGAATGTCTTCTTGAATGGAGATTTACATGAAGAAGTTTATATGGATCCACCACCAGGTTTTGAAAAAGGAGATGGTTTAGTATGCAAGTTGAAGAAGTCTCTCTATGGGCTTAAACAATCCCCTAGAGAGTGGTTTGAGAAGTTTACCCAAGCTGTGAAGGGAAGAGGATTCCTCCAAGCTCAGACTGATCACATTCTATTTTATAAACACTCTAATGGTGGCAAAATTGCTATTCTCATTGTTTATGTTGATGACATAATTGTCACAGAAAATGATTGTGAGGAGATAAGCTCTTTAAAGCAGTGTTTAGCTGATCAATTTGAACTGAAAGATCTTGGAGTTCTCAAATATTTCCTTGGCATGGAGGTTGCTCGTAGTAAGGCAGGAATTTCTTTAACTCAGAAAAAATATATTCTAGACCTGTTGCAAGAAATAGAAATGCTTGGGTGCAAGCCAGCAGAGACTCCAATTGATCCTAATATTAAATTGGGAATTGAAGATGGGAAAGAAGTTGACAGAGAGCAGTACCAGAGGCTGGTGGGGAAGTTGATCTACTTATCTCACACTCGGCCAGATATTGCATTTGCGGTTAGCATGGTTAGTCAATTCATGCATTCTCCTAAGGAAAAACACCTTAGTGCAGTTTATAGAATCCTCAAGTACCTCAAAAACACCCCTGGTCGAGAAATGTTCTTTCAAAGAGAACACAAGAGGTTGATTGAAATCTATACAGATGCAGATTGGGATGGCTCTGCAATGGACCGAAGATCCACTTCAGGGTATTGTACCTATGTCTGGGGAAATCTTGTGACCTGGAGAAGTAAGAAACAAACAGTTGTTGCCAGAAGCAGTGCAGAAGCAGAATTTCGGGCTCTAGCCCATGGTATTTGTGAAGGAATCTGGTTAAAAAGACTTCTTGAGGAATTGAAGATCTCTTATTCCTTACCTGTCAAATTGTATTGTGATAATAAGGCTGCTATCGGTATTGCTCAAAATCCAGTTCACCATGATAGAACTAAACATGTGGAGGTTGATCGTCATTTTATCAAAGAAAAATTGGAGGATGGTAGTGTATGTTTGTCATATATACCTACCAAAGAGCAGACAGCGGATATTCTTACCAAAGGATTACACAAGCCCACCTTTGAGGATTTGATTAGCAAGTTGGATATGACTAATATATATCTCCCAACTTGAGGGGGAGTGTAGAATATTCTAGAATATTAGAAATAGTTGTAGAATATTCTAGAGTATTAGAATTAATTGTGGAATATTCTAGAGTATTAAAATAAGTTGTGGAATATTCTAGAGTATTTGAATTAGTTGTGGAATATTCTAGAGTATTAGAATAAGTTGTGGAATGTTCTAGAGTATTAGAACTAGTTGTATATAATGAACCCTTTGGGTTTCAATCTAACGGAATGAAAAAGAGTATTCATATAACAATACTTAGCACCTAAGATTTTAGGACATTTTAAAAATTTTAGGAAGAGCTCACTATCTCGACCAAATTGCATGTGACATGGCATGAATTTGTGTTGCTATAGCGGCTGAAAGAGCCATGATGCTAAACTACAACCCTACAGTGCCCAAATAGTGGCCACCGGCTACTCTGCTCCACCACTATAGTGCACTATTGATAACATAGGTTAAGAATAGATAATCGAGATATGGACTGGACATGGACTAGAGACAGGCCATTAATAAACCATGTACCTGTGAAAAGTTTTATAAACAAGGAAATGCTTCTTAGTAATTGTATCTCTTGCTACAGCATAAGATTGTAGCATAAAAGTTGCTGAATTTTGCCTCAAATAAAGGATAAATAATGTGATAACAAGTAGGAACAATACAATAAATTTAATAAGCAACAAACATAGATACCAATTCATAATTCATATAAAATAAGACCCATCAGAACTAACAATGAACTATTCGAAAGAAGGTGAAATGTTACATTTCTGAGATGCTCCACTGATAGATTTCCTATACACCATGTATCCCGCCTCTTGTCCTGCAGTGCATGCATGAAAAGTTAATCATTCAATGGTAGTGAGCGAAGAGGAGGATACATGGACAAAAAGATCAGGCAAAATCATAATAATTGCACGTGTTGGCCATAAGAAAAAGTATATATGTTTCTGGGCAGCAATTGCATCAAGAGAACTGGAAATAACAATTAAAGAGGAATTAGGAAAAGCAGTTGCTGGGGAAAAGTGTGATTAATTACAATTCTTGCATAGGCTAAATTGGTGATTACTGCTTTAGAAGCAGTTTGTTAGTTCCTATAGCATCCTCTTTAATTGTGATTAGTATTTTAGAATTGGATGAAATGAGCTGCAACCAATTTACCATTTATATTGTGTGCATATGGTTAGGGCTTCAAATGATCAGATTATAAGTTGTTGAGGGATCGGTACTAATGTTATTTCAAGTTGAGTAGTGTAATTGACTAAGGCATTACAGGGAATTCACCTCTCCAATATTCTGACCTTAAAGTTCTCCTCATCTCCATTCTTCTTCTATATATTTTTTTTTTTTGACGGCAAAAGTATATATTATATATATGAGAAAAAAGGATAGATACAAAAAGAGAGCAGAAAACAGTCCATGATAACAAAAACCAGCCTATGGCACACTAATACATAGAATACATGAATTAAGGTGCCATAAACAGGATGGACCTAAACCCCCAAACCAGGTGAGAGAAATTACACTCTCCCCTGCCTACAAAAAATATCCCTAAGGTTGCAAGCCCACACGTGGAAAGACAAGTGACAGCCTTTCTCCAAATTTTTGCACCACAACCAGCAGAAAAAAAGAGCCTCATCCAACAGCTTTTGACTATTAAAGCTCCCATTTTTAAAAATGATGGTATTTCTGTGCCCCCATATAGCCCATGTCAAGGCTAACCTGAAGTGTCAAAATTACAAAACCCAAAATACTTTCAATGGCCTACTCACTACCTTGATTTTAGCCTTGACTCCCTTTAATTGCCAAACAAAGCATGTATAAGAACCTTATTCATCTCATTTCCAGCCTCTTTGATCATGAAACAAATCTAACATTAGCATTGATAACACCTCTTTATTATAAACCAAATAATGCAAAGTAGACTCTTTTCAAGATTTGTTCCTAATTGGAAATAGAATATTCTAATAATAAATACAATATCAGAAATAATATCAAAACATAATCTCACAGTTCCATTATTTAATTTCCAAAATAAATGACAAATGGAAAAGGAAAATATAAGAAAACAGGAAAAGAAGAAATACTTATGCAGAGAACTGGATGTCTATGTTCCATTCAAACATGTAACATTCTCAAGACGTTTGAATTACAATTTAACGGAAACCAGGCAGATCCATTAGTCTACAAACCAGTCAAAGCTGTCCATTAGGAAGGTGCATGCTAGGATGCATAGGACACAACAGGAGTAGCTGTTGGATGGCAGTTATCAATTGAAAATAATTGATAATGGTAATATATTAAGAGTATATGTGATAGTAATGTTGGAAAGCAATGTTGGAAAGAATCTGAAATGGAGTATGGGGGTGCAAGAAGAAGAAAATGTTTCATTCACTACAGTTATTAATAGAAATAGTTAGTATTAGACTATTAGGTATGTATTGGGAGTTTATGTTATACTAGGAAATTATCTAATGGCAGTTATTTGTAGAAAATAACTAACTGCAGTTATGTATCAGAAATATATCTTATAGTAGTAGGGTGCAATAGAGGGAATTATTGTTATATGCAGTTTGTGGACAGAGATTACTCCCAGTAGGAGACTTCTGACTCTTTAGCGACAAGAAAATTGCAATACTGTGTATCAATTGTGTTCAGTAATATATTTCATCAAATAATCTCCGGTGCTCTATCACAATTGACAGCTGTAAATAATGCCTATATTATAAAGGTATGGGGCACTAAAAGCTTCTGAAAAGTGATTCAGTGGATGTTGATCACAAGCAATCAGTTATGGGGGAAAATGGATATTCATTTCCATTGAAAGCAAAATAGTAAATGCAATTATTATTCCTTAAGTATACAATTTAACTATCAGTGAGCAACAAAATCCTCTCAATAGTACACCAAAAGATTCAGTACAATTTAATATTTTTATTAGCAGGATGTATCCAAAACATAGTAAAATTAGCTTTAATGACCTGATAAGAAAATTAAAGGAAAAAAAATGCATGCCACTCAAAAACTATAATTGAGATATTTATGTACATGTGTTAATAATACCTTTCTAATATGCTCACGACTTTCATCCCTATTTGAAAACAAAACCATTGAACTCAAATTTTTGATTTTCTTGGCTTGTTCCTGTACTCTTTTTTCCCATTCAACTTGAGCTTTCTTTTCCTCCTCTAATTCCAAAGCTATGCGTTCCCTTTCCAGTTCAGTCTGACGAGATAAACATTGTAAAATGCAGAATACACAAAAACCTTATTACAATTAACCCCAAAGGAAAATTCATACACCTGTAATAATGTATTTCGAAGGTTCAGAATCTCCTGTTCCAAATGCTCTGAATGAGAACCCTAAAGAAAAGACAAATATAATTATGGCAACACTTGAGGAACTATTTTTTTGTTTATTTTCTATCAAACAATAATTTATGATCATCAAATATAAAAAATAGGAACTGAAAATTATATCAACCATCAATTTGGCACGAAGATCTTCAATCTCTTTTTTTTGGCGCTTTAATAAAGCAGCATCTGTCAAAATCTGTGAGCAAAAACAAAGTGGAAAGTTGACACTCAAAGATACACATCAATGCAGAACCAAAACATACAACAGAAGACAAAAGACAGAACTGCACTACAAAAAAAAAAAAAAAAAATGTAAGAGCATCTATATATGAATAATTGAACCTGTCTGCAAGAGATGATGCAATGAAAATATTTTTGTCATGAAGAATAAGTTTATTAGTGAGAAGAGAAAGTAACAAAGAAAACTACTTTGAAATGGCAAGCAATACTAAAAATACAGAACAAAAATAAATAAAAAATAGCTTTCCAAACATGGGGAAATGGGTTAGATAAAACCTCATTCACTTGCGCACAATTTGTGACACGCAGTGCTCTACTTGCAAATTGAAGGCTGCTTTTAGTTTCATCTATATGTATCTGCCATATAACAAATGTGATGAAATAACTAGATGAAAAGAATATTAAAGGAAAATTTTGATACTCCATAAAATATCAAATAAGACAGTAGGGTGAGCATAGAAAAGAAACACAGGATATTGAAATCATCTGACCAATGGTATTAGGTTGGATGGATATTAATCAAGTGATAAACAAATAAGTGAAATAACCTCACAATGTTGTATCTCCAAGTCATTGAAGCCAATTATTGCAATGATATAAAACATGGTAGAGTAACAGGACATCATCCACTAGTCAATTATATCGAGTAATAAAAATAAAATTGTTTAAATGGACAGAGTGCTAAACTCACGGTCCATGGATATCTGATATAACAGTGTGAAACATAAAAAACAATGCAAGGACACCTTACCTGCGCAAGTGTGATATTACATATTATAGCTGTTCTGGCATTTCCTCCGAGAGAAGGTTGCAAAATTCGAGTCAGCTTGCTATCTCGATATGGAACATGACTCCTGCATAAAATATTAGATTTTTCTTTTTTGCTCATTCAAAAATGAAAAAAGAAAGCTAAATATTATCATTTAAACTTACCCTTGACTCTCAGCACCTTCACTCAATTTTTTAATCACAGTTCCCAGAGTCATTAAGCTTTTGTTTATGTGAGAACCTTCTTTGAGTCGGACACCTTCTGCTCCAGTTTTTGCAGCACGCTCTGAACCAGCAAGATCCACTAAATTCTAGAAATAAGAAGATAATGACGACCAATATGGAAAATTACACAAAAAAAAAGTCATTTAAATAAAAGGAGAGAAGATACTTGTATGTGAATGTCGATAAACTAAAAGGAATAACTTTTACCCAAAGAGAGATTACTTGTTAGTTGAAAAAGTGACATTAACATACCAACACTGATACACGGACAGCATCACAAGAGCTGCCACTTCCTCCATCTTCACTTCTATCCCTACTCTCAATTATCTATTAAACACAAGGTATTAATTGGACATAGGGGCAAGCATAAGCATCTAAAAAAACAGAAGAAAAAAAATTAACATCTGAAAGAACACTTGTTACCATGCGGAAAATAGTATGGGACCTACTACTGTACACATTCATATTTGTCTCTCCAATATGTCTATGAGCTGATAGAAATGCAAAGAACAAAAGGAAAAAATTAGTTAACTGATAAGGGTAGCATAAGATATGCCAAAGAGCACATTGGATATAAAATATGCAGGTGTTTGGGAGAGAGAGATAAAGTCATAGTCTAAAAGATTCTTCGTGAATATAAATATACTGCATAGGTAACCAAAAGTATGGAGGATCACACAGAAAAGCTAGCGAACAAAGGAACCACAGAAATCAAATTGAAATAGAGGTTCTTTCTCATTTCCATCTCAGTTTGAAGTTCAAGTACATATGAATGAAAATTTAAGCCTCAAAATTAACAAGAGTTAAATGTAAACATAAGAAAAATGTAACAGATAAATTACATTCTCCAAACTCCATGAGATCAAGGATTTGCTCAGGAGAGGCAACAATTTCTTCTCGCAACCCCGCAACATATATCCCCCGCTGTGATTTCAAAGAAAATTATAAAGTATTAAGGACTATAAATATAACACCAGTCACCAGATATAAACCTACTTGCAAAATATATATAAATATATAAACAACCTCTAGATTTTCATGAATCTGCAGTTTTCGATGTTCAGGAGCCAACAAATCATTTATCTCTTCATTATAAATCTCCATGTATGACATTCTAAGAAGAAATTCTCGATCCACATCCTAAAATAAATAAGAAATAGTATTCCACATATTATGAGATCGATATCAAAAGGAGATAATACAAAATAAAAGAAGTTTAAGAATATTATCATAATAACAGAACAGTTTAGAAGGAAAAATTTCAGGATAATCTCTAAATTCCAAAGGATGAAGCCTCATTAAGAACATAGTTATCACAACCAGCACTTCTCACAACTAGTAGTTGCAAGTACAGATGCACTCCCCACAACTCTAGTAGCTTTAATTGAAAGCACTCGCCCACAAGAACCAAAACTGTGTTTAATTATTAATAACCTCATAAAATATAACTCAAATAACAATACCCAACTTTTTAGCAATTTAGGCACACCTCACGTTTCAGCCTCTCAATCCAAGATTACAGTATCACTGCATTAATCCTTCCAAAGAATTTAGTTCTTCAAAGTTCTAAAGTGTCATGTTTGTTTGTCTCTATGAACAGTTAGGAAATCTCACATCATCTGCCTCAATTCTCGGGGTGCAGCTTATATATTTGTTGGGCAACTTCACTTAGTATCAATTGATTTTAAGTTGAAATCTAGCATGGTATTAGAGTCTATATAGTCCATCTTGGTTCTCACATGTTCTGGCAGGCATCTACGGTTCGGGGTGTTAGGAAGTCTCACATCGTCTGTCTCAATTCTAGGGATGCAGCTTATATATCTATTGGGAAACTTCACTTAGAGCCAATTGTTAGATTTAAGCTAAAATATAACATGGTATTAGAGCCTATAGCCCATCTTGGTTCGTGCCAATTTGTTTTAAGCTGAAATCTAACATAAACTAAAGTGGAGACACAAAAGGATGAATCTGAATTGCTATGCATATTTGAACGACAAATTTGGCAGCAAATCCTTTGAAGAAGCAATTTAAAAGCATCAGATATAAACTATTCGTCGACTTTTCACCAACAGCTTGACTTTTAAACAGGTGATATATTATAATAACCGGGTGTCTGAGGTCTAGAGTTCAATCTTTTCTCCCCTTTCTAGATAAACTTCTCTATAAATACTTATAGGAAAAAAAAAAGAAAAAAAAATGAATTGAACTTATCCAGTTCTTCCTTAAGCTAAAATCAACTTATGTACGTAACTTTTATACAAGCTTTCTCATTTACCTTCTTAGCATCTTTGGAATTGCATTTTCCAATAACATCTAGCACCAAATTCACGTCAAATACACCAATTCAACATAGAAGCTATATAAACTTGCTTCATACAGACCTGGATCCATGGTGGCGTGCCGCCAAACCAAACTTGCACTAAGTGCATAAGTAGCTTTTAGCTCAGCTCAGTTTACTTTCTTATTTTCTTCTCCCATAAGTTCTTATGAAATTTTTTTTATCCGAACTGGAATTTTATCAATAAAAGTTAAATTTCAACATCTCTGTAGTCTGTGATACTTGTTTCGACTCTTGTGCATCGGTTTTGCCATAAAAAAAGAGAAAAAAAATGAAGGTAGGAAGCGATTACTTGTTGAATAATATGAAACAAATCGTGGACGGCGAGAGGAATGACTCCAGGCTCCGCTTTCGAGCCTCGCATCGTGTAAGTCTTCCCACTATTAGTTTGGCCGTAAGCGAAAACAGTTCCTTCAATTAACATCAAATCACAAACCCTAAGTTAACAAATCCAACTAATTAACAACAACGACAACAACAAAAAAGCAAAAAGCATTATAGCCTGCAAACCGTTGAATCCGCGAACTGCGGCTTCCACAATATCCTTGGTGCGAGCTTCGAAGACTTGCGCGGTGGCACAATTCTCGCTGAATATTTGATCTGCGAAGCGAAACTTAGGATAAGAACGAGATTCTCAAGGAGAAGAAAGTGAAGAGAGAGAGAGAGAGAAGAGTACCAAATTCAAATTTGGAGAGGTTAGGAATGGAAATGGAGTTTCCGGAGATTCTCCAGGGGCTGGTTTTTGCGTCATCCTGGGAGAGAGGCTTTGCACGAACGCTGACGTGAATCCTTTCCATCGGAATCGGAAACGCAATCGCAATCAGAATCACAACAGCACCTTCTTCGTCTCTGCAACACTTTCGTTTCTGCTTAAATTTCATTTTGTTTTTTTCTTTTCCCGCCTTATGTGACGAATTAGGGCAAGTCTAGTTTATTAATTTATTATTATTTATTTATTATATACATATTAAAATAAATAAATATTTGGGATTTTCTTCTTGCACTATATAGTTTTCTACATGCACTATATATTTTCCTTTAATGACAAAAATTCCCTTGCTGCAAAATATTAAGCCATGGCATCATTTTGCTGTTTAACGAATAGTGTGCATAGTGCATTGTGGTCGTTGCTTTCTTTTGCCGGTAGAGGCAGTGCTTTTGTTTCTGCATTGATTGTTTACCAGCATCGGAGTGTTGGTGGTGGCTAGTGGTGGTTGTTGGTGGCTGGCGGTGGTTGTTGATGGCCAGCGGTGGTCGTAAAAGGTAAGTTTTTTTTTTACTGTATATGGAGGCATCATATGAATTATGTAATCCGTATGTTTTATACAGATTACATAATCCGTATAAAGCATAAGGATTACATAATCCATATAAAGCATTAGGATGTAATCCGTATGAAGCATACGGATTACATAATCCGTAAGCTTCATATGGATTATGTAATCCGTATGTGTTTTAAAAAAAAATTGGAAAAATAATTTTAAAAAATATTATACTAGATTATTAAAAAGTTAATTGTTGACCTCTTGTAAAGTTTGAGGATGAATGAGTATGGATAAATTGGATAATTAGGTATGTTGTGATTGTTTTGGTTAGTATCTTATTGAAAATTGGATGTTTTAAATGTAAATGTTGTTATTTATCTAATGAAATTGTTTTTGTAATGTATATGTATTTGTAATATTTTATGAGTTAATTGTTGTTAAATATTATTAGTTTGCATAACTTTTGATTGTCCATGTAAGAATTTAATTTGATTTGTGAAGATGGACAACGAAGACTGGATGTATGAGAGCATTATGTCTGAAGATAACATTATGAATGAAGACATTGAAGAAGAAAATGATGCCCTAGAAAATGATAATTTTTTAGTTGATTGTTGGTAGGCATGGCAACTTGACCCGCATCTGTGGGCATCCGTCCGAACCCGCCCCAATGTCAACGGGAAAAAACCGAGTTGACCGGTTTCGGGTTCAGGTTCGGTTTTTCCTCGCCTGATGAATTCGGCGGCGGGGATGATTTTGGTAATGCTGATAACCGCCCTGTCCCCACCCACGCCATGCTATATTTAGTTATTTACAAAAATACCTTTATATATGTGGAATACCTTGGGATAAAGGCTTAATTTTATTCAAGAATTAGGAGTACAACTAATTTTATTTTCAAGCAATAAACATCTAATGTTGAAATTTTATTGTAATACATACATTTGAGACTTAGCGCAATCAAATTTTATGTTATAGTTGTTATTTAAAATTAATTTTTTAATAGCAATTTTTGAGTGTTCGGGGGCGGGGCGGGGAAAACCGATCCCCGTCGGGGGCGAGGGCAATTTTTTTAGCCCCATCAGTTTTCGGGGGCAGGGGCGGGGGTGGTTTTGAGGGGCGAGGGCGAGGGTGGTATAAGTAAAAACCGCCCCTGACCCGCCCTGTTGTCATGCCTAATTGTTCGGCAGCGTTCAATACATCTCAGGTATTCGTATGAATTTGAGATTAGTTAAAGTTGTTCAACGAATCAATTTTAGTTGATTAAAAATTAATTATCAATTTTGGTATGTGTTTGATTCCCGTGAAGACGTATTGAAATGGGCTCGCATAGTTGCATATGAGAATTGTTTTGTAGTTGTGATAATGAGGAGTGGCATGGCAACTGGCAAGTTGGGAATAACGTTGTATGTTTTAATTGGTTGTGAAAGGAGCGGAAAGTACAAATCATGGAGAAAAGGTTTGGTACTGTCAACAACTAGCACGAGGAAATGTGAATGTCCTTTTAAGCTACGAGCCAAACCAGTCGCAGGAGGTCAAGGGTGGATTGTGAATGTAATATGTGGCAGTCATAATCATCCTCTGGCTGGGTCACTATGTGGTCACCCATATGCTGGTCGACTAACAAAGGAGGAGAAAATCATTGTTGGTGATATGACAAGGTGCATGGTGAAACCGAAGAATATTCTGTTAACTTTGAAGGATCATAATGCCAATAGTTATACAAGTTTAAAGTAACTATACAATGCAAGATATGCATACTGGACCCGTATTAGAGGCAATAATACTGAAATGCAACAATTAATGAAGCTTCTTCAATGCGACTTGTATATTCATTAGCATAGATTGAAGGAAGATAATGTTATACGTGACCTATTTTGGGCACATCCGGATGTAGTCAAATTGAGTAATGCATATCATATGGTGTTCTGCACAGACAGTACATACAAAACAAACAGGTACAGACTTCCCTTACTTGACATTGTTGGTGTAACACCCACTGGCATGACATTTTCAGCCGCATTTGCCTATTTAGAGGCTGAGTGTGTTAACAATCTTGTGTGGGCCCTTGAATGCTTCAGAGGGATATTTATGAAAAAAGGAATTTTTCCCAGCTGTCCTTGTTACTGACAGAGATTCAACTTTGATGAGCGCTGTCAAAACAGTATTCCCTGAGACAACCAATTTGTTGTGCCGGTTTCACATTAAGAAGAATGTGAAGGCAAATTGTAAAACTTTTATTCGACAAAAGAACGCTTGGGACCACGTCATGGGAGCATAGGGGACTCTTGTTGATTGTCGTAAAGAGAAAGAATATGGTGATTGCCTTACCAAGTTTGAGATTGCTTGTTCTCCATGGCCAACGTTTGTTGATTATGTAAAAGACATATGGTTGTATCCTCAAAAAGAAAGATTTGTAACCGTATGGACAAATAAAGTGATGCATTTGGGGAACACCACTACTAACAGGTAGCCCAAGTTTTTACTTTGTTTACTTTGTCGCTTGAATTCATATAGACATTTGACTAGTATTCATATATGTTTATTACCTATAGGGTTGAGTCTGCTCATTGGACTCTGAAGAGGCTACTACAGAATAGCGTTGAAGATTTATGTACTGTCTGGGATGCAATGAATAATATGATGACTTTGCAACATGCTGACATAAAGGCATCATTGGAACAAAGCATTCATGTGGTTGATCATGTTTTTAAAATAACATTGTACAAGATACTGATAGGAATGGTGTTCAGGTATGCGTTAAACTAGATTGCTTCTGAGTATGAATGAGTTCCTTATGCGCGCAAAAACCCGTCTCATTGTGGATGTGTGATGCGAACTACTCATGGTCTCCCTTGTGCATGTGAGCTGGCTAAGGTTGTTGTCAGCAGCATACCGCTTTCAAGCGTTCATCTATTTTGGCGAAGATTAAATTTCTCAAATCAAGGCTAAGATGGGGAGCAAGTTGACATTGACCACGAGATGGAGGCTATCTCCAAGCGGTTTGCGAAGCTTGACATATGCGGTAAAGTCACACTTAAGACTAAACTTAAAGAACTTGCATTTCCTGATTCAACTTCCATAAATCCCCCACCTGAAAAGGTCAAAACAAAAGGTACTCCAAAAAATAAGCGCACAAAACATGAAAGATCCACCAAGAGGGATTCGTCTTACTTTGAGTATGTGGATGAATTACATTCAGTGCAAAATAGTTGTTCCACACACAAAAGGTCTGGTTCGTCGAATGACCAGACTTATAAGAACATGATCATTTCGATGATCCATCAATTTCATCCTTTTATGCACAGATTCATTCTGGACATCACTGATGTTAAAACTGATGGGAATTGTGGATATCGTGTAATTGTTGCCGCATTAGGTTATGGTGAGGAGTGTTGGGCATTGGTACGTAATCATTTGCTTAAAGAACTTGCACAATGATCTGATTCATATGTAGCCTTGTTTGGCGGCTTAAACAGGTTTGAGCAGTTAAAGCGTTCACTTTTAGTTGATTGTTTTGAGAAGGTAACCAAATTTAAAATATGTTTGCTGACATAACATTACCTTTTATTGTTTTAATCTTCGAAATGCATAATTAATAGTTTAATTGTTTGTACAGGTTACTATGGATAAGTGGATGAATATTACCGACATGGGATATGTGATTGCATCCAGGTATAATGTCATTCTTGTTTCCCTTTCTCTACAACAAAGTATGACATTTTTCCCTCTGAGCAGCCAACCACCTGAAGATCCATGTGTTCATCGCGTTATATGTATTGACCATGTGTTTGGTAACCATTTTGTTAAGGTATAAATTTAACGGTTTCTTATATTATTTTATTTGATTAGCCTATTTCGTTGATTGTATTATTCCTAACATTTGTGTTTCATATAGGTCAAGCTTACACAGGATTGTCCCCTCCCATCTACGACATTCTTGTGGTCTTCTCACTGTTACAACGAAGCAAAACATTGGTCGACTCATTATGTTCCTCGAATGAGACTGTACATTGAATACTTTAATTGTACCACTGACCATGTAGATTTAGGAGAAGATTAAAAGTCTTGTTGATGGGCTTTGCATTAATTGTACTTGCTTTATACTTTAATTGTATAACATTTGGTTGACGTATTCATATATTTTGGTTACTTTTAAGTGGAAAATGTGCACTTATTTAAAAGGGGTGCAATTAGCAAAATAATGTCCAATTACCATTTTGCCCTTGGTTTTTTGCCTAGTGTTTGGCCATGTATGATCTGACGTTTTGTAATTCATAGGCCTAATTAATGATTAAAAACATATAGAAAATTAAAAAAGGGGGCGCAATTAGCCGCACTAATGTCCAATTACCATTTTGTCCCTGTATATTAATTGTTTTGTAATTTCATTGGCCTAAAGAATTCTTCAATGCATATATATGACATATAACGATGCGGGAGAATGAAAATAGTTCAATTCACATATAACCAATATAGTCACAAAAACAAATGTATGTAACAACTGTGAAAATAGATTAGTATCTACAAAAATAGTGTGAATACAAAAGTGTTCAATGTGTCCTATCAAGGCGTCTCCTTTGCGCACCCCTAGGCCGACTGGATCGCACATAGACGTTTCCCTGTTGGGTAACACTCCGTGCTAATTGCAAGAGGCGAGTAAGCTTAGTGTGCGCATCTGTACCCGGAGTTACCATACGCATGTCCAGCATGTGTTGTATCCCATCTCCAATCCTTTGACACATACCCTGAAACAATGATGTAGAATACATAATTAATAATTTGTACTTGGTAATGGCAAAAAATACAACTATAACATGTTAGAGTGGATTGTTTACCGCTTCATGTTGGGGCATTTGAGTCACATCAGTATGTCCAGCAATTGCATCTGCCACGCCTGGCCTGCCATTGTCCTGCATAGAAGAGGGGTCCTGCAAGGTAGTTGTAACTCTCATCGGATGTTGGGGAGGCTCCCCAGGCTTTGGAGGACGGGCAAATGAATGGGATGTCCGATAGAACCATTCCATATAAACACGAGCACACTGACTGGGATAAGTCACCAAATCGCCAGTGTCTACAAGGTGGTCTGAGAAATGGGTCCATCGGTCGTCAACGGCTTCAGGCGATGGAGTCTCAGAGGAGTGCAAGTCAGGGATTTGTTGAACATGGCCAAATTGTCTCATGACCTTGTCCGGCAAATGTCTGATGACATATGGTCCCCACCTCAGGTGCCCTGAAAATAATGAGATCATCTCGAACTCCCTGTGGCAACGGTGGTCCTGATATGGCATCCAGCAAACGTCGTCCAATGTCAACCTATCTAACCGTCGTCGATAGGTTGTCACTGGTAAAGCCTTAGAGGCTTTCCACCGACGTGCACGAGGCAAGCTCTCATCGTACTGAGAATCTACAATGACAATTCCAATCGTCGGAAAATGTTCGTAGATCCAGCACTGCAGTATGAAATAAGAAATTATTTAATATAAGAATGCTGATGTATTTGCCTAACACAACTTACTTAAAACAACATTACTTAATTAAATTATGTATTGTAATTACCTATAGCAATGAGATATACCAGCAAGGTGCTTCCCGTGGTGTTGAGATGCGTAGTTGATGTTTTCATACATATGAACCAGAGCAGTTGCACCCCAGCAATACCCTGTCGACTGGTCTAGATCATGAAAAGCATTCAAGAACACCACACTGATGTGTGTGGCACTCTTGTTCGCGAATAGTGTGCATCCAACAAGATGGAGCAAATATGCTCGGACCGCTACAACCCACTGCCTAGCATCACACTTGGCAGCATAGACTTCTCGAAGCCACGACAGTCGAACATATGCCCCATGGCATTGTTCGGTCTCAACATGAGCGTCCTCAACTGTGACTTCCAGCAAGTCAACCAATAATGTAATCGCCTTCCCCACGTCAAGTGTGTCATATGTCTAGAAAGCGCCGATAACTGGTAGGTGGAACAAAGACGCCACATCATCTAGTGTGAAGGTCACTTCTCTCACTGGCAGGTGAAAGCTGTTGGTCTCTGGGTGCCACTTCTCTACAAAGGCAGATAACAATCTTCTATCTCCGGTCTCGACTGAGGATGAAATCAATGGGCTTAATCCAGTAGAAGCGACCAGGCCTTCAATCTCAGGTGCAGGCGGTCCAAATTTCGCAACTTTGTGTCCATGAGAAGCCAATTTTAACTCAGGACGTTCCTGCAAATTACTAACATTGTCAGAGGACATGACATTTTCGATTTTAAGTTATTTTGTGAGGTATAATTTATCATAACACTACCTCTCCAACCCATACTCTATATGCGATGTGGTTATCGTAGCCTTTCAAAACCGAACAATCTTCCGGGCCACTTGGAAACCCTTCAAACTCACAACCTATGTCATATGGCACATGAATATCAGCCTCAAACTGCTCTTCCTGTACCACTGGTTCCTGACCAACAACATCAGCTGCTCGTCGTCTTCGAACAGACGCCGTAGGCCTGCGCCTTTGGATGGCTTCCCCTGCATGATCAACATCAGTTGTTCCCTCTGGTTGATCTGTATGTCTCCCTAGATTTTTACACAAGTTTAATGTTTTCACCATATCTTGTACCAATAATAATATAACAGCTTATTCAGTTGACGAATTTTTCACACATAGTCATCAAAATAAAAGAACAAATGAAAAAAAACATCAAACTTAAAACAATAGCCAAATTCTGCAACAACAATGAATAACACAGGTATAGCCCAACACACACGTATCTTGCAAGAACAATGAATAACACAAAACAAAAATATACCCCACACATGTATCACTATGCCTGACATTAATCTTTCAACAACAATGTATAACACAAAACAATGAATATAGCCTACCTAGGTATCTTGAAGAACAATGAATAACACAAAACAAATACATAGCCTAGTGGCCAAAAAGTATTCAACAAAGTACCATTTCTAAGTTTGTCATTAGTGGAAATTCAACATAATTTGAATAATGATCAAACTAAATACATAGCCCAGGTATTTTGCAAGAACAATAAGTATTCAAATTTCTATTATTCGAAATTCGACATAATTCGACAACAAAACAAATACATAGCCCAAGTATCTTGCAAGAACAATAACTATTCAAATTGCAACTGCAAAAACTAAAATAACATCAACAAAACATCAAACTTAAAACAAATGTCAGACGATAATGATCCAAATTAAAAACACCTCAAATCAATATTCCACATCACATTTACCAATTGAGTTTGCTGTACATTCTCAGATTAAACATAATAGTATGAAAAAGGCTAGGCAATTCAGGCAATTTATCAAAGAATTTTAAAAAAAGGGACCTTACGGATTACACAATCCGTATGAGGGGTTTGGGGGCCTTACGGATAGGGCAATCCGTATGAAGCTTACGGATTGTGTAATCCGTAAGCCTCATACGGATTGCCCAATCCGTAAGGCCCCCAAACCCCTCATACGGATACACTAATCTGTATCAAACCCACGGTTTTCCCAATCCGTAATCAGCCTATGACTCTGACACCAAGAGACGCTCACCGTTCACCATGTCGTAAACACCACCACCGACGGCGCAGCCTAACGACGATCCCCAACCTCCTGAACTCCAATGACCACTAGACACCGGAGCAATGCCACCACCGTCACACCGCCACAAAGAAGAAGAAAGCAGAAAGTTGTGAAGGCACCGGAATTATAATGCATGACTCATTTACACCCTGGTTATGAACTCATAATTTAACAAAACTAACAAAATTGTCTAACACGTGTAAAATCACATTATCATTTTTAAAGTTAAGTCATGGATTTAGGTTAGGTCCGTTAGGATAGCAAGATTTCACATGAACTGATGAAAGTATAAAAAAGTAATAATAAGAGAATAGTGTGCAATTTAGTTCAATTTTCACAAGAACAAAAAGTCAAGTTAAATTAAATTAGCAATAAATTTATTAATTTTTATAATAATTATCTTAAAAATTATATTAAGATTAATTTATTTTTAAATGATAGTGTAAAAATTATACTATTAGTGGATATCATTTTTTCTATCTTTCTTAATTTTCAATTCCAGTGATTTTCAAATTCTTTTTAGATAAATTTTATGATTCAAAACTTAAAAACTCCTCGTCTGAGTTATTACATACCTTAAAAAAAATAGAGATGTTTTATTTTTAATTATACATAACAAAAAGTACTGAATCATATGACTATTTATAACAAATTTTAAAAAAGTACCAAAGTTATATTCTAGTATGCCACAATTTATTATGTCTGCATTAATTTCTATCCAACCAAAATACTTTTTTTTATCTTTCTCAATTTGCATGGTACAATTCACTTAGTAGTTAGAATCACCAAAAAAAAACCACTTAGTAGTTAGATATTTACGTATTATTAATATTACTTTCCATAACTAAGAAACTGAATGTTATTTTTCTGAAATAAAATGTCAATCTATCTATCTTAGAATACCTAAAGATACTGCATATATATTTTCAAAATCCGATCAATTAAATTAAAAACTGAGTAGAAATAAAAATACATACACAATAAAAGACAGCTTCATAAATTGATAGGAATAATTTAATGTTTTAAGTCTACTAGAAGAATTTTTTTGGGGGGAGGGGGATTTAAAAGACAACAGAGAAGTACAGAAAAACTAATTTAAATTTTTTCATTTTATCCCCTTGAATCCTTATCCAATTCCAAATATGCATAAACTAGGAAGCTAAATCTGTCCCAGTCACTAAAATTATACAAAAGTCCATGTCTAACCAAACAAGGAATTTCGAAAAGACGCAAAATTGTAGAAATTAACTCTTTTATTTATTTATTTTGTCAAAAATATGGAAGTCATTTACTCGAATACCACAATTTGCAAATATTTATGCAGCAAACTAAACGGTTAAAGCGAAGTGGAGCTCAACTGTCAAGAAGATTAGGCATCAATAGTATCAATTTTGTACTCAATGAGTGGTGTTTTATTTATTTAACCTAATTAACAAGGCAAGCTTACCTTGAAGGATGAGACCCCATTTAAGATTGTGCAGTAGCATTCATACCCCAAGAGACGGTAGATAAAAACAAGACTAAGAATCTGTTCCAAGAAAAAACTACTAAACTAAAATTCTAAATTGCTAAGAATGTAAAGGAATAGACATTGGAGGAAGATGCAGCCATAACTTCAATTTCCCATTGATTGTTCACATAATAAGTCACCCCGGCAACCTGTTTGCCACAATGAAGAAAGTCTAACTAAAAGGGTAATGATATTCTAAAACATCTTAAACAAAATAACAGAATTTTGTCAATATACCTGTACAGACAAGATGTCGGCACCAGATTACACAATCTTCTGCTTGTTAACTCTCACATTGAGGGCGTTCATTAGCTTTGAGTTGTGACTTGCTCGGACTGTCACGAGAATCCTCATCGCCATTGCTTTTGGAATTAACGCAAGGAGACAATGAAGGGAATATAGGTACAGTTTTCAATACAAATTTCCTGCCACTTCTCAATCCTCCAGAGGAGCTTGATCCAATCTCAATATGACGACTCTGGGGAGGAGAAACTCGTTTTTGGGTTGGGGAATTTACTTTGACAGACGTCATAGGAGTTGAAGCTTCGTTCAGTATATTCGGGGTTTCATTTTCTAGAATGTCAAAGAGCCTGCTATCTGATTCAGAACACTGTAAATATTGTGCTTCACCTACTCTAGTGCTCGGGGTAAGAGGGGAACTACGCCACCGAAGAGAGCCGCCAGGTAACTGGCGAATACATCCATGGGAGAGTCTGGACTGAGAAATATTTGCCCACTCATTTGGTACAGATGAGAATGATGAAGCGCCAGACTGCTCAGGATTAGGCAGAGGAGTAAGCTGAAGTAAGGCAACATCACTGCATTCAATTTGGGAATCATAGGGGGTATTTCCCAACATATCATTTGTGTCAAGAAGTGCTTGACTGCCGTGCAAATTTTCAGAAGACTTAGTGTAGTTTGCACAAGATGCCAACATATTGACATCAGATTCAGGGGATGGTAGATAGTTTCCAGAAATAACTCTGGATTTAGCATCCTCCTTGCCTTGGCTGGTCAAATGGAAAAGGATCAATCAAAGCACAAAAGCAGAGATGTAAAAATATTCAGGACAATAATTTCTTTTATATCAAATGTTGGAGGATTTACAGTGAAAGCAATCTTACTCAGAGCATTGCAATGATGGCGTTATAGGTGAGAGGCTGTGTAGATCATAAACAGTCTTGCTAGCCACCATTTCCAGTTTATTGTGAAAAGTG
>PYAF01002521.1:36875-72656 GCA_007407185.1 Glycine tomentella | reverse complement strand
CCCCCCCCCCCCCCTCCTTTCCACCCTTTCAACACACCAACCTCCAAAGGGATCACAGATAATTACAGGCACCATAAATCAAAGGGGTGACATTTATGTGGGCATCATGACTAAACATACTCGATAATAAGTTACGTGGGCTTAGCAGCAAGTGGGATTTGGGTTGAGGTTCTTTATTCAATTCCAAATACATCATTAGAAACCATGGTCTCAACATTTTCCCTTGCAAGGATGTGTAATAAGTAATAACATCAAAACCTCCCAACATTCATTTCACATCATTTCTACTTATCAGACAATTTAAATTATTCAGTTGGTGCATTAAGAATTTACAATAGCTATTCATAATATAAATTCTTACCTTCTTTCTTGCCATGGACATTCTTGCATCCCTCACATCGGCATACACTAGAGCATCCAACATTAGCCTTTTTGAAATATTGCAAAGAAAAAAGTAATATTAGGACACAGGAGATTAAACTTGTGAAATGTTTTGAGCATATAGAAATGGACATAATATACACAACCTGATAACATTCACAATATTTTTTCAGACACATTGACCTTTTGCAATTGCAACCTCTTTTGTGCCTTGCAGATGACGGTGTTGTCAGCTTTTCATCATCCTACAGAAGGAACATAAAACTATCAATTCATTTCTGAAACTGAAAAAATGAACAAATATACGATACGGGAATCTTATACCATATGTGAAGAAATATCAGTGGTAGGCTGAACAATCTTGGGAGCAAATGCAATTGGATCACGGGATTCAATTTGCTGTTTAGTCTCGACAACTGTCTCTGCATATTCTGGTCTGTTTAAGCAGCCTTGGCAAGCACAAGTGTCGGTACAGTACGTTCCAGCAGTAAAACAATCACAGTAACTGTAAAGTGCTCAAATCAAAAGACAGATACTGCGTATATCATATAGAGTAAGATACCAAAATATACAAAAATCCACTTACAGTTTTAAGCATTTACTCTTCTTACAGTTGCACCGTTTACAGCCATTGTCATCAGCAGTGACTGATGTTTTCTTCCTGAAGAGAATGCAATGATTGGTGATGCAACTAAACATATATATAAGGAATAGGAATCATGAATTGTAAGAAAGATCAAAAGAACTGACTTTTTCTTGCAGGGGTTAGGAGGTTGGTTGAAGTCCTCAGAATTTCCAGCATCTGTACCCACTGTAACATCAATTTCATGGCTCTCAGTTCTTGTAACAACTAATGATCGCCCATCAACATTAGATGAAAGTATGGATCTCTTCACATTCTCCATTCTTTGTAACCTTATTGAAGATGTGGATTTCATCCCCTGTGAACTATCTGATAATCTCACACCAGTAGTTGCAGCCTTATCAGTTGGAATAGCATTTATGTGGAATATTCAAGAGTATTTGAGTTAGTTGTATTGTGTGGAATATTCTAGAGTATTTGAGTTAGTTGTATTCATTAGCTATTAGCTGTTAAACTACCTATTGTAATCGGTATATAATGAACCCTTTGGGTTTCAACCTGGATGTATGAATAAGATTCATATTACAATATGGTATCAAGAGCAGATTTCCCTGTTATCATTCTACAACTTTGAAACCCATTTTTTTTATAAAAAAAAAACCTGAAATCATCTCTCTTTGCCATTTCCCAGAAACACTATTGAATCACCTCCAATCACAAAAATAAGGCCACCATTGGCTCCAGACACCATTTTCTGGCCGATCGACATCAGCCCTGTAACCGGGAAGTACTCCACACGCCACCACTGAATTTCTGTTCCACGGGCACGTGTGAGCCACGCGCTGCCCTACCGGTGTCTGTTTGCGACGCGACTTTTTCCGTTCACCTCGTCAGCCTTCCCTCTTCCTGTTTGAGGGTTCAAAACATGTTTTTTTTGGAGAATTTTTTGGTTGGACCTGTTCCTCTCCTTCGTAGTGATCCGACATTTCTTTTGGTGCCTCTCCCCTTCAATATTCTTCATCTTCTGGAGACAATCCTTCTATGCAGATTACCAATCACCGTTTAAACGGTAAAAATTTTGTGCAGTGGTGTCAATCTGTCAAGTTGTTTATCCAAACGAAGGGAAAGATGGGGTATCTTGATGGAAGAAAGGGAAAACCCGCTGATGGTGAACCTGGTTATGATGATTGCGTAACTGAAATGCCTTGGTCATGACATGGTTGACTAATTTCATGGAATCTGACATCAATCAAACATATTTGTTTGTTGATACGGCTAAGGAAATTTGGGATGACATTAAAGAGTATTATTCTAACTTGGGCAATGCTTCTCAGGCTTTTGAACTCAATACCAAGGTGAGAGACTTACGTCAAGGTGGGATGATTGTTACTGAATACTTTCTTGCTTTAAAAACCCTGTGGTAGGAGTTGGACCTTTGTGATACAGCAGACCTTCAAGGTTCAGCTAATTCAGAGTTTAAAAATTATTATGAGAAGCTGCTGCTTTTTTCGAAGTGCTACAAGAGGAGCTTCGTCGGAAAGTTATGTTGGGTGACAAGGACTCTAAGTCCTCTGATGTATCTGCACTTGTTGCAAGAAATATTGCTCGTCACTCTGTTTATTCAAAACGTACTGACCATTGGTGCACTCATGGCAATAAGGGTGGTCACACTCGTGAAAAATGCTGTGAAATTCATGGCAAACCACCAAACTGGAAACAAAAGGGGCAGAACAAGAGTTGTGCTTATCAAGTCTCTTCTAATAATACGAGTGAGGAGCTTCATGCCTCTCCTAATGCTAATGGTATTTTCATCTCTAAGGCTGAGTATAAGCAATTTCAGATAGTGATGCCTCAATTTGTTGAAGCAACTAGTCATGTTGCTCAACAAGGTACGACATTCCATGTTGATCGTAGTAATCGTCGGATTCTTGATTCGGGGACTTCTGATCATATGACAGGTAATGCAACCTTGTTTTGTTTTTATGCCTCTTACTATCAACTGTCACAAATAAGAACAGCCGATGACAGCTTCTCAACTATTTTCTGGAAAGGGATCCATTAAACTTTCTGAACTCATTACTTTGAACTTAGTCCTTCATGTTCCATCTCTTTACTTATAATCTCATCTCTATCAGCAAACTTACATTTGAGTTAAATTGTGTTGCTAAGTTCTTTGTCCATGCTTGTGTTTTTCAGGAACAAGACTCGGGATTGAAGATTGACAGTACTAGAGAGGAAGAAAGACTTTACTATTTTGAAAAGGATCCTAATGAAACAATTTTTGCGAACCACTCATTATCTTTGTCTGATGATTGTAATGATGTTTTGTTGTGGCATCGTCGGTTAGGACACCCAAATTTCTTTTATCTTCAGAAGTTGTTCCCAAACTTATTTATCAATAAAAAAACTCAATTCTTTTTCTTGTGATATTTGTCAGTTTGCAAAGCATTCTCGTGTTTCTTATTGTCTTAGAGTTCATCATGATTCTTCTCCATTTATCTTAATTCATAGTAATATATAGGACCCAACCCATGAGAAAAATATCTCCGGTGCTCGTTTGTTTATTACTTTTATTGATGATCATTCTAGGGTATTTGGGTATATCTTTTAAAGGATAAGTCTAATGATGCAACCACCTTTAAAAACTTTCATGCTATGATTCAAATTCAGTTCCAGACCTCTATCCAAATTCTTCGAACTGACAATGGTACTTAATATTTTAATTATGTTCTTGGAGGCTATCTCACCCAGTATGGTATTCTCCATCAAAGTTCTTGTCCTAACACCCCTCAACAAAATGGGGTGACTAAAAAAAAAATAGACATCTTGAAGTTGCTCGAGCTCTTTTGTTTACCATGCATGTCCCTAAATATCTATGGGGGAAGTTGTCTTGCATGCATCATATCTCATCAGTTGGATGCCTTCTTGTGTCCTAAATTTTCATTCTCCTTTATCTGGTCTTACTGACACCTTTCCTTTTTTTCTGGTCTCATTGTTCCCTTGCAACGATTAGATATAAAGAATGTCTTCTTGAATGGTGATTTACATGAAGAAGTTTATATGGATTCACCACTTGATTTTGAAAACGGAGACGCTTCAGTATGCAAGTTGAAGAAGTCTCTTTATGGGCTTAAACAATCCCCTAGAGAGTGGTTTGAGAAGTTTACTCAAGCTGTGAAGGGAAAAGGATTCCTCCAAGCTCAGATTGATCACACTCTATTTTTTAAACACTTTGACGTTGGTAAAATTGTTATTCTCATTGTTTATGTTGATGACATAATTGTCACAGAAAATTATTGTGAGAAGATAAGCTCTTTGAAGCAGTGTTTAGCTGACCAGTTTGAACTAAAGGATCTTTGAGTTCTCAAATATTTCCTTGGCATGGAAGTTGCTCGTAGTAAGGGAAGAATTTCTTTAACTCAGGAGAAATATATTCTAGACCTGTTGCAAGAAACAGGAATGCTTGGGTGCAAGCCAACAGAAAGTCCCGTTGATCCTAATATTAAATTAGGAATTGAAGATGGGAAAGAAGTTGACAAAGAGCAGTACCAGAGGTTGGTGGGGAAGTTGATCTACTTATCTCACACTCGGTTTGATATTGCATTTGCGGTTAGTATGGTTAGTCAATTCATGCATTCTCCTAAGGAAAAACACCTTAGTGCAATTTATAAAATCCTCAAGTACCTCAAAAACACCCCTGGTCGAGGAATGTTCTTTCAAAAGGAACATAAGAGGATGATTGAAATCTATACAGATGCAGATTGGGCTGACTCGGCAATGGACCGAAGATCCACTTCAGGATATTGTACCTATATCTGGGGAAATCCTGTGACCTGGAAAAGTAAGAAACAAATAGTTGTTGCTAGAAGCAGAATTTCATGCTCAATCCCATAGTATTTGTGAAGGAATCTGGTTAAGAAGACTTCTTGAGGAATTGAAGATCTCTTATTCCCTACCTGTTAGATTGTATTGTGATAAAAAGGCTGCTGTCAGTATTTCTCAAAATCCAGTTCACCATGATAGAACTAAACATGTGGAGGTTGATCGTCATTTTATCAAAGAAAAATTGGAGGATGGTAGTGTATGTTTGTCATATATGCCTACCAAAGGGCGGCAGATATTCTTACCAAAGGATTACACAAGTGACAAGCCCACCTTTGAGGACTTGATTAGCAAGTTGGGAATGATTAATATATATCTCCCAACTTGAGGGGGAATGTGGAATATTTAAGAGTATTTGAGTTAGTTGTATTCATTAGCTATTAGCTATTAAACTACCTATTGTAATCGGTATATAATGAACCCTTTGGGTTTCAATCTAGATGTATGAATAAAAAGATACATATTACAATAATTTATGATGCTATTTAAATGCAACCCAATACCTGATGGCTTGGGACTTGCCGAAGGGAAGTTTCCACTACCTAGCCGAGGACACAAGGAAGTGACAAGTTCAGATGACTTGACTGTTATCATTGTGTTTGAAGTAGCATTCAGTTTTACATTAGTTCCAAGAGCATTTGAGGCAGTTTCCCCAAATTGTAGACAGCGTCTACGAATGCCATGGTGCTTTAGAGTAGCCTACAGTGATTGTAATAATAAATATTATTATTATATTGCACAAACGAAATTTTCCCTCAATTTTTAACAATCTTGATTGACTGAGAAAATGCAGTTAGTTCTGTTCACAAAATTTTGAAAGCTACATGTTAAGTAAATTTAATAAGCAGAAAAATGGAGGAAGTTTTTTAACTAGAGATGTCCAATTACAGTTACCCATCTGCCACACAGATATGGAATATACCAACCACTGCTGCTAATTTCCTTAAAAATATTCCTGCCACGATGCATTTAAAGTTCCATAAAAAAAAAAAAAAACTAGGATCACAACGCATTAGATTTTATATATTGACCGTCAATCAAGTACATAATACTGTTCTCTTCTTGTAAATCTTAAATCAGTGTTAATAGGTGCAAAATAAAAAATAAAAAAATAGAAACATGTTAAAGTCTGTAATCATTGACCTTGAAAGAATCTATTCACCTTAAAAGTAAATGAAACACATAGACATAGACAATGACACTTGCATATTGACCGTCAATCAAGTACATAATACTGTTCTCTTCTTGTAAATCTTACATCAGTGTTAATAGGTGCAAAATAATAAAAAAAAAATAGAAACATGTTAAAGTCTGTAATCATTGACCTTGAAAGAATCTATTCACAAAGTAAATGAAACACATGTCATAGACAATGACACACTTGCAAAGGAATGAAAGCACAACAAAATTCAAATAAATGTTAAACTGCCTCCAAATAACTACAAAGAAATAGAAAACAAGTTTGATTACCTCGGAACCATCTTGCAAGATATTCTCTGCAGCTACATGTGAGGTTGGCACCATCTCATTGTAATCTTCACATCCTTTAACATCCTGCAGGGGATCAGGCATCCACTGAGGTGTACAACTTTTATGATCCCATCGATAATTTTCCACAAGCTGAAGCTTAAAAGTTTATAGATTCAAATAAGGAATGAGAAACATCTAAGTCACGCTGATCTAGTGATGTGATCATAACGTTAAATACTGACTGCCCTACATTACCATTATACAAACAGACAGCAAGAACCTATGGTTTACCTGAGGAAGTGGATCGTGACTATATCGTTTCTCAATACCATCTGCAGCTAAAATGGACTCTAACTTTGCAGGCTCTTGAGAAGACCATTCAACATCATTTTTCTCCCATTCCATCTTTTCAGGTTCTTCACCATGTGCTGCCTTTTCTTGATGAACCTTGTTAAAATCTTCAGACAAAGGCAAAGATTCTTCTGCTTTATCACCAGGACCATCTTGCCTGTCAAAATTTAATATATTATTCTTTGAATGAGTTTGGTCACTTAGTGATGTTTCAGCTGCATCTGTAGATTGTTGTTGCACATCCTGATCAGCGGAATACATTTGATCAATATCCCCAGGATCCACCAAATATTTATCAATGCATGATGGAGAACTGTAGTATTGAGTATTTTCATCATTCTTGGAGTCAAAAACCTGCTGAGTGTCATTTATAAACCTCTCTGGCAGTGACTGATGAGAATTTGATGTCCTGGAATCTCCAGGAGCTTCACCAAGCCTGTTGCGTTCATTTACACTTTGAGGTATTACTCCACCAAGTGACTGAGTCCCTTGGGGCCTGGTATGGAAAAATTTTGTGAGCAAACAGCCAGTGCATTGTCAATAACCAAACAGGCACACACAATTGAAATCACAAACCTTTCCGTGAGCTGTGCTTCACGGTGACTAATACGTGGAGACTTGAATACAAGGGGTGGAGAACTGAGCCCTAGACAACCTTGTGTCATATGAGAAGCCTTGGTAGGAATTGGAGATAAAGTCTTCACAAATCTAAGAAAGGGGGATTCCTGAAATCAAAAAGGTGGCACGTGAAATTCATTTATTATTCATACAAAGAATGACGCAGTCTGAAAATACAGTAAGCTAGCTAATGCTAACATTTCTGCACATAAAAGAGGGTTCAAAAATCAAGGTCAAGGCCAATAATCAAAGTGCAGCATCACAATGCATACAGCATACACGCAAAAATCCTCCAAGGTCTATTCCTACTTATATAATTCAGTCTTTTATTTATTTTCACCATTCACTTTACCCATTAACGAGACATGCGGCTTTATAACTTTAGAGGGTAGAACACCATCACCAAAAACAATTTAGGAAAATGCCAATCAATGCCATTGAATATTAGTCGCTATGACCAACAAAAATAAAAATATTTGCAAGTCCAATCAAAGTCAAACACAGTATGATTCACAAACCTTGTAAACAAGTAAGGTCTAAAACAAACATAATCCCAAACAAGTTTCATGGAATAATTCAAGCAATCAACCATTCAACGAATTCAATTCATTCATTCTGAAATTTTCAAACACAGTTACAATCCAACGGCATGATCAGCAAACAAGAAATGGAAAAGAACAAAAAAGACAAAATCTTACGAAGTCCCATCACAATTAGCAACAAAACAACTCCCAATAATCCCAAACCCAAAGCAATTCCTCATCGAAATTCACTCAAACCCCTAAACCCTCTTCGAATTATCCCCCATCACAAAACCAAGAACCGTGAAATTGACAAACACACACACATAATAGCCAAAATCCCGAAGGCTTCCAAAGCCCTAATTAACGTAATCTTCGCAAAAACAACATTGAGAAATTAAAAATAAAAAATAATTAAAAAGAAAAAGTGTGAATATTAAACATTACTTGAACTTGAGGAGATTCCGATGAAGGAGCATCATCGTTGTTGTTGTTGTTGTTGTTGTTGTTGTTGAGAGTGGAATCAGAAGAAGAACTGCCATTGTTGTTCTTGGAAGGTTCTGGAGAATCCATCATCAACAAAACAATTTTCTTCTTCTTCTTCTACAAAAACCTACACTGAATCACTCTCTTATGCAGCAACAACCTCTCTCTCTCTAACTCACTCACACTGATCAATAATGCAACTCGCTCGGAACAATATAAAGATTTTGCTTTTTTTTCAATTATTATTATTGTCGGTTTCTCAGTGAGAGTAAAAGAAATGAGTGTAGGCGCGTGAAAAGCGGCTCCCGCAATGGTAGGGTGCGAAGGCGGGCGTTTAAAATGCGAGCGGGAACGAACTTTCATTTGATTTTCGGGTCGGGTCGGTCGGGTCTCTGTTGTTCGGGTTGGTTTCCTTTTTTCTTTTGGCCACGTGAGAGGTGTGTTCATTTGTTTGTTTGTTTTCTCGGAATGGAAATTGATAAGTTTGTTTTCTGTTTTAATGATGATTGGGAGATAAATTATGAATGATTAGATTCTCATTTGCTGAGGATAAATTACGCTTCCCTCTTTCAGGAATGAATATAATCTTTTCACAAATGCTAACCATACGAGGGTCTTAATCTTTTAATGGAAACTGTTTATCTTAATTAAAAAAGATTTGACCAAAACACATTACAAAACAGAAAATTATTTATTTATTAAGATAAGTTACTTTTTTAATAAATAAGTTTAAACAAATCAATCCTATATCATATGAGTGCTACAATTTATTAGAATATTGAACAATCCTAAATCTCAAAAAAAATTGACTCTAATATCATCCGGATTATTTGATTGATTTGTATAATAATTGAAAACTTTAATAAATTGTAACAGAAAAACAAAAAAACAACTTTATATATATACACACACATTTTGGTCTTATCTTCAAAATTCAAATACTCTTTTAATATGCATCTAATGTATCCTTGATACACTTCAATTTTATTCAGCTACACTAGCTTCAATTTTCAGGAAGACGTGCGCGAATTTTTTGAAGTTATTAATACTAATTCATGGACAGATTCAAGATTGTATCATAGGGGGAAATTTGTACATAATTATTTAAATATCAAATTCTAATAAATAATTATTGAATAAATAATAACTTTTAAAAATATTTATTATTAATTTTATGTATAAAACTAAAGTTATGATCTATTAGTAGAAGAAAATTAAACAAATATTAACTTAAAAACTTTTTTTTTCATTAATTTTTTTGTAATTTTCTTATACATACATAAAGAATCATGTGGGAGGGGTTGCCCCCCTTCAATCTGTCACTGACTAGCTTATTCATCAAATTTGAGAATTTGACGTGTGCGTTATAAACGTCTCACTACACACACTGGTAATTTACTCAACTATGTTTTAGTCAATAATTTATAATTTATAAATTATAAACTAATTTTATGAAAATTTTCATATAAGAAATTTTTTTAACTTATTTTATTTTTGACCAATAATTATTTTTCACTTATAAATATTAAATACTATTAGTTTTGAAACAAAAATATGTTTAATATTTATTATTTTATTTTAGTCAAATCTTAAATATTTTTTAATAATAATAATAATAATAATGTATTTTATTTCATAACTGTCAATTATCATATTAATAACAACATTTATAATTTATTTATGTTTGTAACGGTCAGATATTTAAATAAATCTTCGTTAATATTTTGTTAAAAAACATGAAAGAACTTAATTATGAGAATTAGAAACATCATGTAGGTTTAAAGAGGAACTAACCTTAATACAATAATCCGTTATCATTATGTATTTTGAATTTACATTATCTATTTGTTACAATAACTTATCATATATAATGTATGTTGAATTCACTTTATATATTAGTTGAAACACCTTATTATGTGTCATGTATTTTGAATTTAGACTAGTTAATTTGCTTGTATGTATTTTATATTTTGAATCCTCAAAAAATATAATAATAATAATGTAAATTATACA
Organism: Glycine tomentella; assembly: GCA_007407185.1. Taxonomy (NCBI): domain Eukaryota; kingdom Viridiplantae; phylum Streptophyta; class Magnoliopsida; order Fabales; family Fabaceae; genus Glycine; species Glycine tomentella. The sequence goes on along the minus strand of PYAF01002521.1, from coordinate 62,351 downwards.
AAGATAATTAATATTAAAAAAATTATTTTTGTTCTTACCAAAATCTGGAAATTTCATGTGTGAGCTAGGCGTGACCAATGTGGACTCCAAATTTTGTACGTCGGATAATGAATCAATCTTGTTTAGGGGAAGGACATGGAAAACAGAGAAAATACACTTCGACGCTCAAGTAAGTACATCAATTATATAGAAAATAACTGAGTGTGAGAGAGACTGGAATGAACACCATATGAGTTCAGCATGGAATGTAGGTTTAGAGAGAACATGTACTTATAGCGTGGAGTATGGACCTTGGGCCTTTGTTTGTTAATAATCTGTTGATAAAATAATAACATGTTATAGCAAGTAGTTATCTAATTTAAATAGAAAATAATGTGTACCTTATTGATATGATTGGAACAGCAGTTGGTGACCCAGCACCAGGGCTGCGATGCACACCCAGCACCATTGGTGTACCTTATTGTTTATGGGCCTTGGGCCAGGTGCATGCATCATTCTGAGTTTGATTGTTTGAGTTGTGAAATGAACTGGATGATTGGTTGTCAGGTGTGTACTGGACTGATGGATTTTTGGTAATGACTGTGGTTGTTAATGTTGTTTCCTTTCCAATTGTTGTTATCTGATGCTTGTTGATTTTACATAATAAACTCACCCTTGTTTTTGTTGTGTCATGTGGTTGGTACCTGTGATGATCGCAGACTTTCATTCGTGTGAGCAAATGAGCAGCATTAGGTGACTTTGGAGAGATCTTCTTTTTGTTGAAGTCGTCAAGCCGACGTGATGACGTTGGAATTTTTTTTGGAAAGAGTTGTGTTTTATTAATCAACTCTTTCATAGTTAGTTTCCTTGACTTTATTGTTAAATATGTAATTTCAAGTGTATATTCTTGAAAAACTAAATTAAGTTCTTACATGAATGATATGTACAGATTTAGTATATATGCACATATGTATTTAATTATGTAATTGTAATATGTGTATGATAGTTGTATTATCGCAAAAAATTTACTATCATTTTCATAGTCAAATTAATGGAGTTTTCATTAAAACTCAATATTGAATGACTAAGAGTTAGTAATATCGTAGCGACGAGGCGAGTTGTTACAAATGTACAATTGGCTAATTATTTATTTTTAATTAAATAAAATTAAAATGAGGGAATTAAAAATTAAAACAAGAATTGAGGATAGGAAATTCAAGGTTTAGAATTTAAATTAGAAAAAAAAACAAGTAATCCATTTTATGAAGACTTCTAGGATTAGGTTCAAGGTATTACAGTTAACAAATTGATTCAATTACCTTTGTGTTCTTGTGAGTTTCCATTGAAGGTGAATAAACCTAATTGAGGTACCCTTCATTCTCTTTCGAGATATTATTAAGAGATATCTAATTAAATTGTACCCTTACCTTCGTGGTGACTATTTTCAATTAAACCATTGACGATCAGTGTTAATTTATTTTGATCCTCTCAGAGTTTAATTTACTCTCATGATTTTACACCTAAGTTCCTTTATATGATTATGAAATTGTAGGTTAACCTCTTGGTACATCCCTAAAACCTTAAAATGATGATAAACATTGATCAATTCATTCAACAAAATAAGTGATACAAAGAAATTGAAAGGAAACAAAAATTAAGTAATTCAAAGTTCATATAGGCTATGCTCAATCATAGAATTAAAAATAACTACTCACGAATAACCACAAAATCAGAAAAGAAAAATAGAAAAGAAAGATAACAAATTGAAGAAAAATAAATGATTAATGTTCTGTCACTCTTCCCTAAGTCGACAAACATCAAAATGCATAACCTTATTCTAAAGTTCAAAAGGGTATTTATGAACTAAAAAGCCTAAATACAATTAAAATCGTAAAAACAATGTAAGTTTACGTCTGATGTCGCTCACAGTCGTGAACCTTGATATTTGATCAAACAAATTAAATGAGTTCTAAAATGGATCATGGTCATGATCCATATCTCACAGTTGTGAACCTTGTTGCTTGTTCCAAAGCTTGCTCTGACAGTGTGGATCATAAGTGTGAACTATATATCTCACAGTTGTGAGACTTCCCCATTCTTCAAAAAAGTCAATTTTCCTTCTCTTTTTGGCATTTATCTACAATCTCCAATAATCAATCTCAAGTTATCGCAATGCCTCTCTAAGTTGCTTAAGGTACCCCAAAACTCTTGAATTGATATCTGAAAACACAATAACACCATACGCGTAGTCGGTTACACAAAAGATAATGCAAAAATTTTAGCTCTTCGCTATAAACTAAATGAAATGCATTACAAATGTAGTATGAAATTCACAATGAATCAATAATTATTCTATAATTTTTTACTTTTTTAAAAAATGGTAACTTTAAAATATATTTAAAACTAAAAAAATTGCGTATCTCATTGCTCAGAAGCTCTTCGTCATGCGAAGGTAAGAGGCAACCTTACCCTTGCATATGCAAAAAAATTATTTTTGGATTCGAACCTATGACCAACAAGTCACAAAGACACAATTTTACCGCTGTGTTAGGGTTCGCCCTCAACTTTAAAATATATTTCACACAAAATAATAATTAAAAGTAATAATTTTATAAATATATAGTTAGATTTAAAAATATTCACAAAAATTTATTTTAATTAATAATTCAAGATTCAAATTATTAAACTTTATATTGACTAAATAAATTCCATAACATATGCTTCATATATTATTCCAAGGCTTATATACATTTTAATAGTTTATGCATTAACAATGTAAAGAAATTTTACACTATCATTAAATCACAAATCATCATATATAATGAGTAAATGACTATTTTGGTTTCTAAATGTGTGAATCAATGATAAATTAGTTTCCAAAAGAACAAAATTTCTGATTTAATCCTTGAATGTTTAAAAAGTGCAACAATTTTTTCATGTTGTTAAGTTTGTGAGATCATTTTATCATTAATATATAATGTTTAAAAACCAATTTGACATTAAATTATATTTTTTTATGACCAATTTGACATTAAGTTTTAAACTTCAAGAACAAATTTTTCATTAAGTTGTACGTAAAATGTAATTGTCGCATTTTTTACATATTACTAGACATAATTCAAAATTTTATTCATTTAATGACTAAATTTTCACTGGTTTACACACTCAGGACTAAAATGACAATTTATCTTATATAATAAGTTTGATGAATTTTATAATAACTTCTTAAAAGTTATATTTACCATATGATTGATTGATAGTGTAAAGTTTTTTATACTAACAATGCTTGGAAATTAAAATCTTGAAAAACCTATAATAATGTACTTTATTTTAGTGACATAATACTTTTTAATATTTCATTTATCATGAAAATATAAATTAAATTAATGTTATTTATATTATTCAATTCTTTTGTTGCACTTAAAAATAATAACAAATGATAAAGGATCTTTATAACAAAGACCTCTAGCATTAAATTATCGAGTACAACCATTAATGAGAACTAAATATTTTGTTTAAGAAAGATATTCTATAATGCATTTCTTACAATTTTAATGACTTATATAAGTCTAATGATATAATTTGCACGAGTTCAAGAAAACTCTATCATTACACATCTAATTGGAAATATAGCAAGACAATATGTTGACTGGGATATGACTCGAAAGTAGGGGTGGTAATGTGGGGTGAGTCAGATGGGTTGGCCTGCTCAACCCACCTCAAAATGGTCAAACGAGATAGGTATTTCAGCCCACTTGCTCGTTGTAACCCACTCTGCCTAACCCGCCAACCTGGAGGGCCACAAGCAGGGACAGGTTGGCCCACTGTCCCATTGATTGCTGTATTTTTTTTAATAATATTATGTTATTAATTTTATGTATGTTAGAATTTGCAAAATATGAAATCTATTCCCAAACATAAATATATTTGTGTGTAAATATTATCACTTCGCCTTAACAAAGCTTTTAATTATAGTTGATAGTGATGATTTGATGGTTGGAAAGTTAATGTTGTATATGAACAAATTAAAGGTAGTAAACTTATGAATTTCATTGGTGATCTTTTATATACTTGACATTGAACTGACCACATTATATTTCTTTTGGAACCTTGGTTTTACGCTACATACTATACAAATATAGGCTTAAATTGGTTGAAATAGATTCATATTTCTTAGTGGTGGTATATGATGTGTGTTATTTTATCTTGTGTAATGTTTTATTATATATGTGTCAAATAAAATGAATGAAAGTGTCTTACAAAGGTTGTAAAATTAGTATCACTAAAATACATATATTTTCAAATGAAATGAAAGACATACATAAAAAACTTCAAATCTATTTTTGGCTTGCTAAAGATAGGCCGAGCCAACCGAATTGCCACCCCTAGTCAGAAGAAGGATGGTTGGGTCAATTGATTACGTCGAGGTATGTGCATATAATAGGGAGAGAAAAAGGTTACATTGGTCAACTGTAAATATGATAAGGTTGGGAGATTATTATAAGGCTTAAATACATTTTTTGTTCTTGTAATTTAGTATTTTTTTGGCTTTTCTTTCTTGCAATTTTTTTTTGGTAATGACCATTTTGGTCCCTAAATATGTAAACCAATAATAATTTATGATGTATTTGCAACACACTAGAAGTGGGTTGAATAATATATATATATATATATATATATATATATATATATATAGTGTGTGTGTGTGTGTGTGTGTGTGCGAATCTTAAAACCCTTTTTAAAATATGGTTGCTTTTCTAAAATAGTTTTCACAAAGGATTTAGAAAACAAGATAACACACTTTTCACAAAACAATTTTCAACAAAGACCTTGAGCATCCAAGACATGTAACAATAAGCCGAATAAAAACTAGTAAAAGCTTAAAATAGAAAGTATAAACACTTGTTTCATACTGTTTCACTTAACCTCTTGAGTTACTGTCATTTCTCCTTCAACACTTTGAAGGATTTCACTAATCAAAATTGATTACAAAACAAGCATTCTACCTTTTACTTCTGGTTACACCCAATATTCTCTAGGCTACTACTGGCACACCCTTAATCCCCCTAAGATTAATAACACAAAGTATTATTTGACCACTAAGTCACTTTTGATTTTCCAAATAATAAGTTTGATAAATACATCTGATTCAACTCTCTCAAAGAGAATAAACAATAAGCTCAGTCATAAGAAAAACTTTGCACAACAAAGTATAACTCTTTAAGTTCAAATGTTTAGATTGTCCAATGACTTCAATAGAGTTTCAACACTTAAAAAATAATGATAACTTCGTTGTCGGCTCCAATGCCTTAGTCTTCTGTATATAGGTTGTAATGGAATGTATTCGTTGTGTGATCTATGCCTTCTCGAAAGTATTTTTTGTCATATAGTTGTTAGCTTTTGCCATATGTCAGCATGTAGAGGAGAAATAAGGGGGACAGGGACAACATTATATTGTCCTTTTTGCACAACACGATTTTCTGCTCCACTACTTGTACCATAACAATTTTGTATTTAGAAATATAATATTTCAAAGTTTCTAGAACATGTATCAATCTCGTGAATTGTACAAGTGTCCAAACTCATATATGGATGTTAACCAACTTAGATATAAACCATTTGTGTAAGTTAGTTAGCTTTTATTGGATGGTCAAATAGACACAACATTTTGGATGTTGATTTTCATAAAAGTTTAGACACTTGTTTTGTTAAACTCAGAGAAATTGGGATCAAAAGTGTATATTCTCCTTTGTAGAATTCTCGTTTAAATCATATGATACAATCTGATTTGTAGCCTTGAAGTTTGCTAAAAAGGTATAAATGGCAATTACAACTGGGCCAACTAATTAAGGATATAATTACACAATTACAGCTATAGAATCATGCAAGATATGTTGATTTAAAGGCCAACAAATCTGCACAAATAATCTGCCTATCAATTCTATTGACATCCCCCCTCAAATTGATACTGGTGAATCTACAAGCATCAATTTGCTGACTAGAAAATTATGTCGTTGACGTGTCAAAGATTTGGTAAGGATGTCAACTAGTTGAATAGATGTTGAGACATAAGGCAGAGTGATAATTTTGCGATCATAGGCTTCCCTGATGGAATGACAATCGACCTCTATGTGCTTTGTTCTTTCATGGTATACATGATTTGTTGCAATATGTATGATGCTTGTATTATCAGCATACAACGAAGTTGGTGTTGCTTGTGGATAACCAAGTTCTGAAAGAAGGCCCCGTAACCAAATAATCTCATAGCATGTTGCAGACATGGACCGATATTCTACTTTAGTGGAGGATTTAGAGATAGATTCTTGTTTCTTGCATTTACTGGAGATAAGGGCATCTCCTAAAAACATACACCAACTAGTAGTAGACCTCATTGTATCGAGACATCCAGTCCAATCAGCATCGCTGTATGCTTGAAGTTGTATTGTTGCACCTGTAGGAAAGAAGAGACCACTGTTGGGAGTGGCCATCAAATATTTAATGATTCTGTGTACTGCTGTAAGATGCAAGTGTCTAGGATTTTGCATGAATTTGTTGTCCGTGTGGACAACAAAAGAGATATCAAGTCTTGTGATGGTTAGGTAGATGAGACTTCCCTGGGAGTGTTAACCGTCTTAACTTGACATTAACTTCCATGGGAGTGTCAATCGTAGTTGCAGTGGTGAGACCAACTAGCTGAACTAGATCCTGAGTATATATGTGCTAAGTGACAAATATGTCTTTTTGTTGGAATTGTATTTCTAATCCCAGGAAATAAGTGAGTTGCCCAAGATCTTTCATGTGAAGGTTGTATGCAGCAATTGTTTGATTGTAGTGATAACTTGTTGATTAAAGCCAGTGACGATAATGTCATCCACATAAACAAGGAGGATCACAATTCCTTTTGAAGTCCTTTTTAAAATGAGAAATGGACCATAGCTACTTTGGATGAAGGAAAAGCCAAGTAGAGTTGTGCTAAACTTTTCAAACCACACTCTTGGTGCCTGTTCTAATCCATACAAAGAGCGTTTTAGCTTGTAAACAAAATTAGGTAATGATGAGGGCATACCAGTAGGAAGTTTGATGTAAACTTCTTCTTTGAGGTCACCATGAAGGAAGACATTTTTGACATCTAGCTGGTGAATTTGTCAAGATTCAGATGCAGCAATGGCAATAATAGTCCTCACAGTAGTCATCTTGGCCACCGATGCAAAGGTCTCTTCATAGTCTAGGTCAAATTCTTGCTTATTTCCAAGAACAACCAATCTATCCTTGTATCGAACTATTGATCCATCTGAATGCAACTTTATAGTGAATACAAATTTACTGCCAAGAGGTTTAACCGATGGAGGACATGGAACAATGTCAAATGTCTGATTTTCCTTTAGTGCAAGAAGTTCAGTTTCTATAACATCTTGCCAATATTTATGTTGTATTGCCTATTTATATGAAGAAGGAATAGGAACAGGTGCTAAAGTTGTTGTCAAAGATAAAGGTTCAGAAAAACCATACTTTTTCGGTGGTTTACGAATGCGAGTACTGCGACGTAAAATGGTTGGTTCTAGTTGAAGCGCTAGATCAGCAGACAGGGAATGATCAAGAGGGGGCCTTGGAGGGATTGAAGGCTGAATTGGTGGAACAGTTGGACGTCTTTGGTAGACCATGAAAGGAGGACGAGCTTGTTCTTCTGCAGAACTGTTAGGAAACAATGACAAAACAAATTTGGATGTAGAAGAGTGGGTGTCTTGGTTAGTAGCAAAAAAATATGTTTTTTCTTGAAAAATGACATTTCTAGAAACCCGAATCCTATGTAAATGAGGATCATAACATATAAAACCTTTTTGATGGGTTGAGTAACCAAGGAAAACACATTTAACAGATTGAGCTGTGAGTTTGGTACGTTCTGGTGGCGGAAGATGAATGTAACAAACACAACCAAAGGTGCGAAGAGTGCAATAATTTGGTGGCTTACCAAATAACATTAAGAAAGGGGAATCATTGTTTAAGGCTCTGATATCATGTTAGATTTCAACTTAAAACCAATTGGCACTAAGTGAAGTTGCCCAACAGATATATAAGTTGCACCCCAAGAATTGAGACAAGTGATGTGGGACTTCCTAACACATCCTCCACAGATGCTTGCCAAAATAGACGAGCCTACTAGAATAGGCAAGAACTAAGATGAGCTATAGGCTACGATACCATGTTAAATTCAGAGAAAAAAGTGTATATTCTCCTTTGCAGAATTCTCCTTTAAATCATATTGATTTCTAGCCTTGAAGTTAGCTAAAAAGCTATAAATGGTAACTACAACTGGGCCTACTAATTAAGGATATAATCACACAATTACAACTATAGAATCATACAAGATATGTTGATTTAAAGAGCCAACAAATCTGCACAAATAATGCCAAATAATATGCCTATCAATTCTATTGACATGTTTTAGTTACAACGCTCTGGATGTTGGACGTTCTATTTGTAAAACAAGTTCCATATTGTTTAGATGCTTAGAAAGCATAGTGAATAAAAGACTTGGATATGATTTTGTTACCTATCATGTATTAGACAATGTGCTTCCTATGTGCTTCCTGTAACACTCAATTGAAATTCATTAGTCCATACAAAATTTAATACATTTGTTATCATCAAAAGTGTGTAAAAGTGATTGAACATTATATCTTAGTGACAAAATGGTCCGACAAATTGTGTAAAAAGTGTGACAATTACGTCTTGTCTCGTGTACAATTTAATGAGAAATAGATCCTTGAATTTTACAACTTAATGTAAATTATTCATAAAAATAGAATCTAATGTCAAATTAGTCATTGAACATTATAGCTTAGTGACAAAATGGTATCACAAACTTAAAACATAAATTTCTTTTTACACTTTTTTTAGAGTTTATTACTATTACTAGTAGGTGCGCTATACATATTGTTGAGAGTAAATATCTTTTTTGGTCTCTAAGTATGAGGCAGTGACAAATTAGTTTCTGAAAGATGAAAAATTCAAATTTAGTTACTGAATGTACAAAAAGTGCGATAGATTAGTCTTGTAAACATTTTAATGGTAAATTGGTCCCTAATCTTTGCAACTTAGTGTCAAATTGGTCTTGCAAAATACAACTTATTATCAAATTGATCCTTGAACGTTACAACTTGATAATGACAATAATTTCACAAATTTAACAACAGAACCAATTTATTGCGCTTTTTACATATTCGAGGACTAAATTTATATTTTCCATCTTTTAGGGATCAATTTATCATAACTTCACACTTTCAGGTGCAAAAATAATTATTCACCTTATTTTTTAACTACTTATGTGCTTGACAAACTTAAAAATAATATTTTAATTTTAATTTATTAATATTTCATAGTTGAATAAAAATATTATTGAAAATAATATTAATATTAAAATTCTAAAGTATATAAAAAATAAATTTATATGAATATTTGAAATATGTAAAATTATTATTATTATTATATATATATATATATATATATTAAATTTGCAGGAAAAAATTAACTGCGGATTGAAAATTTACAGGAAAGTTACCACAATATGAAATTGGCAGGAAAATCCTTAGGAAAGATCATGCAAATTTGAAAATTGACAGAAAGATATTATCCACAAAGAAATTACCCACGTTTTAAGGTTTTTAGGAAAATTCACAGAAAACTGATTTGAAATTTTTGTGAAAAATCCACCGGAAATTCCACACCTAATAGGAAAAGTTATAGTAGTGGTTCTCGTGACAAGATTGGATGGGACTATGGTGACTAGCCTTGCAAAGTTGACAACAAGGCTTTCAATGTGTGAGAGTAAATGGTGTTATGTAATTGTTTACCTGCGAACACAATTAAGGGACGTGGTTCTGAATGAAATTTGAAGCTGAAATATATATGTTGTATTACTGAATGAAGTGAAGGAATTCTAGTTTAGGTCTTTTTGGCTGGTTGAGTTGTCTTGAATGTGTTTGTTCAGTACAGATGGTTTGCTTTGGAGCCAAGAGGATGTCAACAGCTTACAAGGCAATGTTTTGGAAACAAAGGGGAGGGGGAATCAGTCTCTCATCCTAGTCTAATTATATATGTGTGAACCAAATCTGCCTCCAACAGGTACTAGTCTACTGATCAGTTTCTATTTCATAAGCATGGCTTTCCAAATCGACTACAATTTTCTCCTTTAGCTCAACAAATTGGTTTACACATAAGTGATTTATTTTCTCCACCACAGCTTACAGGATGAAACATCAATACTTTCTTTTCTTTTGATGCAACATAGTTAAATACTTCACATTGCAATCAACATTAAGTTGGTTTTTATGCTTCCTCAGTGATAATTTCAGTTATCATGAGTATAGAAGCTAAAAACCAAATTTCATTAATGGATACTATATATGATGATAAATTTCATGAGGGGCCAGAATAGTCGTCTGAATGTGAAAATGTGCTATCACTGCCTCCATCAGAACTTTCTGATAACAAGGGCCATGAGCATTTTAAATCACTTATCTTCTCTTTGCCTCGAGATTGCTCAGATAAGTTGTTCTCACGGTTCTGCATACCAGTGTCTGCTCTTTCACACAACCTTTTATCTTTCCTGTGATCATGTGTTACAGATTAAAAATGAATGTCAAAAAATAGAAAGTCTATTTGTTAATTGAATAGCAATTCCAATGGTAGGGCAACGTATTCATGTTAAGGGTCGTAAAAGAGGATCATCCCTCATAATGTAATAGTTGTTTGTTTATATGATTGTCAAGCTAGCCAGTAATTTAAGTCAAATGGAAAGCTAATAACATGAACAATAAAGTAATTTCAATTAGTGTTTCAACTATTCCTCATACTAATCTTGATTAAGGGTCTGATTTGAGTTTAACTTTGAGCATTTATAGGCTGATAATTATAGAATTTAATGCAGAATAGTTTGGCAAGGTGGAGACAATATAGCGTAGCAATGGTGTTGTGTGGTTGATATCAATAAGAATTTTCGGAATTACGAAGAGGTTGAAAGTGGCAGGGATGACAGACAGAGGTTTACTTGGCCGTCGTGTCAACCAATCAATATGACCTTTTAAAATTTTGAAAATCCCCCATCTCCTTCGTCTATTTACTCTCCAATAATTCTGAATGCCTCTGCTTTGTTTTTATAAGAAAAATGTTAACACATATGAAGAGAGAAAAACAAATCACAGAGGATATAACATAGTATTAGTATTTTAATACTTGTAGTTGTAGGAAGAATATAAAGAATTAATGAAGCAAAGTAAAAAAAAGGTTGTGAATAAAACCTAACCACGGATAAAAATGTGGACTGATACTTCAAATTAATTTCTGAAATTACTATACCACCATTGTATTGTATTCTATTTTTATTTAGATGAACCGCAATTGTATTGGTTAATATTTCTCTTCAAATTACTATTTTAATATTAACTAAAATATGTTTTTTTCTTCTTAGAAAATTACAAAAGGTTATATTTTCATTCCTACAATTTTTTTTTTATGTTTTCAATCCTTGTAAAATGAAAATGTACTAAAAACGTTATTTGATGAATCGTCGTCGAAAACTGTGCTTGCTTGGAATGCTATTTCAAGTTATAAGCAGAATAGTTTACACCAAATCCAGTTACGACTTACGATCACGAGTACTCTTTCAGCTTGTGCTCAACTAGCAGCACCGAGTTTTGGTAAATGGGTTCATAAGTTGATTAAAAACTAAGGGACCTAATACCAAGCTATATATCGATGCTCCTTTCTTGCAGAGGAAGAAGGGAGTCAAATGACACGTGCTGAAGCCTTGCTGTTAAGTTAGTCACATAGGTAAGAGAATCAACGGAGTCTAATTCCATATCAAAATGTAGTATATCTCAATTTCAGAAGGACTTAAAACGTATAAAAAATTCCATAGGAATGAAAAATATTTTTTTTTTTAGCTTTACAAAGACGAAAAACGTGTTATAGTCTTTAATATTTAAGAAGACAAAAGATAAATGCAGTTACTTAAATATTTTCTTGTGTTATTCTCTTATCAGAAATAGTATTTTATCTCATTAATCTATATTTATACTAATCTGTAATTATTTTTTTATCATGCAAATTATTCAAATTCAAACTTAAATTCAGATTGAAAAAATACTCGGAATTTTAGTTTTCATTGGAGTAATTTTCAGGACCGAAATATCCATCATCGAGTAAAATCATGCAGTTTAATAATGTTTAGTAACTAAATAACACATTAACAATGGCATTTAATATTATTTCAGTAATAAATGAAAGTAATTAATTAATTGGGTTAGTTACCGTTGTCGTGGTGGTAGAGTGGGATGGCCGTCCAGTGCGTTGAAATTGAACAAATCGAGCACTTTGTTCATGAGATCAGGGTTCTGGAAAATCACCTCGGTGGAGGCGAGTTCAACGACGCCGTTTGCGGAAGGTATGCAAACCAGAGTCCGAAGCCCATACATCCGCCCCTGCCGGGCCCGTTCGCAGGCCAATTCAGATAACCGGTCGGGCCCCGCGACCCAGACCGGGGTCGAGTTGAAAAAAGCCTGGCCCGGGAGGGTGGTGCCGTTAGCAAAAGACTGAGTCATGGACAGCAGAAAGAACCACACGGTGTCGGTGACCTCTTCGTCCACGTCATCGGCGGAGACCGAGGGCCCCGAAATTAAGGAGTTCAGCTCGAGAAGAACCTTCTTGCGGCGAGCCTGTTCCGCAAACGACGTCGTTTTGGGAGCTTTGTCTTTGGCTTTGTCCTCTTCCTCGCCCTGGTAATAGCCGTCGCCCCAACGGAGAAGGGAAGCGCCGGAGAAGTTGTCGTGAGAAGACTCCCAGAAAATTGCATAGGTCCAGCTTTCTCTAGCTCCTTCTAGTAGCGTCTGCAACCGCCTTTGTAGAGGAGACTCAGATTGCGGCAGCGGAGGCGGCGGAGCTCTGCTCGGGTCGGGTCCCGGAGTGGCGGATTGCGGCGTTGACAGCCACAGGGAGGAGAGGTCGGGGGAGCTCATGCAAGCCTCCATGTTGTCCTCGGTCAGACTCGGAGTACCAATCAAGAAATATGATTATGATTATATATTTTTTTTTTTTTTTTTTAGGTTTTCCACTTGATCGAGACACGGTTAAATACTTGTTGTGAAAATCGGTTCGGTCATTGAATCGGTCGAGGTAGTGGGTCAGTGATTCAGTAGTTCAATTGGTGGTTCAGTAATTAAACCGATTTGAACCGGTATATATTAAAAATTTAAAATTATATATGTATCTATTATATATAAGTATATAACTAATATTATTTGAGTAAAAAAAGTTCATTCATATTTCAAAATCTAAAATAACTATGGATAATAATCCTAATTTTTTTTTTAAAAAAAGTCAATTTTTTTTATAAAAAAAGCACATAAAAAAAAACTCAAACCGGTTCGACCAACCGATTTTGGTCGATTTTGGCCGGTTTTGACCAAGTTTGACCGATTTTGACCGGGTCAACTGCATGACCGGTTTGATGACAGAACCAGACCGATTATGGGACCGGTTCCCGGTTCAACCAGTCGGACCGGCCGGTCAAACCGTTTTGAATAACACTGTTAAATACTAAATGTAAACATGTATTTTAATGGAAATTTAAACTTTATTTCATCACATTAAAAAAAATTATTCCCTTCTATTAGGCCCAATTCCCATTTATATCATGATTATATTTTTTATATTCGAATTCTAAGTATTAGAAAATTTACACTAAGTCATTCGTATTGTGTTAAATTATATGGATTAGATGTCCATGATTTATGGTTATTATGATTATGTAATATAATGTGATAACTTCCTCTTGTCTGTTAGATTAGAGACTTAAATGATGACGGTTAGATCAAAATAGATGATCTAGATGTAATTTCTCATTAAACTATGTTTACTTTACTCCCTTCTTGGCTTCTCTTCAACACGCATGTGTTTCTCTTCTTTGACAAGTCTCTGTTTTTTATGCCAAAATGGAAGTCTTTTTGTCTTTTCTTTAATCAATAAAAAAAATGGCACTTTCATAAAGGCTAATTCATATTGTGTATTCAAATGGGTGATGTTGTGTTCTTGTCTTCCAGACCGTGCAAACATGACTAGGAACTTTTACTCAATTTATAATTAGGTCCTTAAACTATAAAAAATTGTAATTAGGTCCTTCATCTTTTCCCATTTTTGTAAGGTTGTCTAGAAGAATCATTCTTTGTTTTTCCATATACTAATATGCTTTGCTATATCAAGTATCAAAAGTGTCATGGTGATATATGGGATCATTGATCTTAGCTATCGATACTTAACGTTTGACAAGAGAATCAAGAATGCTACTTGTTCAAAAGGCCAAGGAAAGATTGCCCACTTAAGGAAACCAATTTATACAAGAAATTCTCACATCATCCTCTGAGTAAAGAATTTACTCCAGGATAGATTCTGTTCACTAATTTTCCTCTACTCCTTTTGTCTTTCCCTCATAAATCCTTAAACCAATGAATGATAAATGTTCTTCCTCCAAGATCATACAAGAATTCTTCATTTTATACCATATGTTCCATTCTTTTTTAGTTTGTCATTATAACAATCATCTTTCACGAGTGGATGACTATGGTGCTGAAGACATCTTTGATTATGATGAACATAATTAAGTAGAAATTTGTTTTGGATTTTAGCTCTTCCATTCTTTCTGTTAATTTTGTCACAAATCCTTTTAGAGTGGAATAGTCAACTTTACTACCCACGATTCATGTGTTCAAGATTGGTTAGTTTTGGCTCCCTATTGTAACAGTCGCATGTGTTGATTTGTGACGAAATTTAAGTGTCATAGATATGCATAAATTAACATGTTCTGTGGTGTTTCTGCAAAGGGTAACATCAAAACTAAAAAAATTAAATTTTAAAACTTGATTAAAAAGGTTGCCGTAGAACTTGAACTATAACTTCCAAACATAATTGAGTAGTTGCCTTTTCTACAAAATGAGTTGGGAATCTTTTGAGGAAATGTAATGCCTACAGTGTTGTTGAGAATATGAAACAAAATTTTATTAAGAGAAACTTAAGTACAAATACTTTTACGTACTACACCTTTTCAAAGATCACTCACACTCACACCCACTCTACTAAGTATGTTCTCTCAAGCTTACATTCTCTTATTTCTTCATTTCTCCTTCTTGTTTCTACTACTCTCACTTGCTTCTAACAAATAACCCTCACCCCTATTTATAGTTGTTTGGTGAGGTTTCTAGAATTCTCTTTACATTTCTTTAATTTTCTTTACTTTTCATGATTTCTAGATAGTTCTCTAGATTTCTCTATTCATCTTTATCTTTTAGAAACTCTCTAGATTTTTCTTCATGGAGATATTTAGATAAAAGAAGAAGTCTCTAGAAAGTGTAGACATTTCTAGTGAAGATGGAGATTGTCATGGAGCATTCTAGAAAAATCTAGTCATTGCTCTTCAATACTCCCCCTCAATGACTAGTCTTTCTCAATGTTGATCTGGCAGTCATACCAAGTTGCCTTCTAAATTCTTGGAGCTTCAAGCCATTCAATCCTTTGGTGAACAAGTCTGCAACTTGACCTTCAGTCTTAATATATTTCATTTTAATTCGTCCTTGTAGTACCTTTTCTCGAATAAAGTGATAATATACCTCCACATGCTTAGTTCTTGCGTGAAACATCGGGTTCTCTGCAAGTCTTATAGTTGACTGGTTATCACAATGAAGGTTTACCGCGTAGTCATCAGGTTGATGTAAATCTTTCATAAGTTGCATCAACCATGTACATTCTTGCGCTGCCATTGATGCAGTTTTATACGCCACTTCTATAGTTGATAATAACACGGTTGTCTGTCTCTTACTACACCAAGACACTGCTCCAGATCCAATGTAGAACACATATCCAGTGGTGCAACGTCGAGTGTCGTGGTCACTAGCGTAATCAGCATCACAATATCCTTCAACTCTGCACTCCTCATCTTTCTTGTAGAAAATTCCAAGATCAAAAGTTCCTTTCACGTACCTTAGTATGCGTCGCATTGTCTCTAAGTGAGGTTTTCTTGGCTTCTCCATGAATCTACTTACAACTCCAACTATTTTACCATACCACGTCGTTGGTGCCTGCTTTAACCCATAAAGTGCTTTCTTTAACTTACACACAAAGGTTAGATGATTCTTATTTTTGAAACCTTGAGGCTGCTCCATGTATATGTCATGATCATGGTGATCTTTGCTATGGGACTAAAAGTTTCATCGTAGTCTATATTGTAACGACCTAATATATTTCTAGATAATTTTTACTATTGTTTCTTTTTAAAGAACATATATTAGTAAGAATTCTAAAACGTATTAATTTTATAAGCGGGGACTTTATTCATTAAGCGGAACTGGTTACTTGTTACATCATGTCTTATTGTACAAGTACAAGATTTTCCATACACCAGCCTAGTTCCTATCTTCATTCCTACACCATCACCAAATCCAGGGCATCAAGGAACACAATCATTGTTGCCATCTATAAAGAAAAAAATGAAACAAAATCTAGTAAGAAATAAAATTTCTCAGTAGGCAAAAACTAAACCACCAAATATGTTAGTATGTTAGTACACCATCAAAAGAAATTCCAACAAAATCCACACAATAAATAACAATTCAAACAACATGTATGCATGAAATTCCCATGTGCACAGGGCTTCTATATATCGTACTGTATGTAGGTACATCTCACTGGATGTCTCGCTGCGGCTGTCTTACGCAAACAATGCATGAATGAAAACTTCCAGATGCACATGGCTTCTACATATCGTACTATATGTAGGTACATCTCGTACTGGATGTCTCGCTGCGATCGTCTTACGCAAATCATTTATTCCATGTTTTTTTACTTGGTCTCTACATCTCGTACTGGATGTAGTATCGGATCTTGTTTCGCAAATCTCGTACTAGACTCGGAAACGTGAATCAATATATCATCACATCAAAACCATCATTTTCATCAATAATACAATCCATGAGAAAATTCATACAAACTCATGGAAATATTTCCATCACAATATTATACGTACCAGAAGTATGGGTAGGCTACCATACCTTATTCAAGCCAAACCATGCCAACTTATGCATGGCAATGAAATATCCTCAGGCTATAGACAAATCATGTTAGAAATCTAACTAGGAAACCTTGATATACCATCCAAATAATTTTTCTAATTCCTTTATCCCTTCACAAGAAAATATTAAAACTTAGTTTATATCTTAATCTCCTTTCACCTACCACCATACTAATTAATCCTCAAAATTGAACCACTTAAGTATTTAAACCATGGTTATCAAAATCGAGCTTTAAACCGTAGAATCATCCAATTTTGCGATTCTACTCAGCATCCCCAATTTAAATCGCAAGCAGAATAGATTTCGTAGTAGACTCGGTGGAATCGACGTAGACTCGGTGGAATTATAGTGGAATCACGAGTTAGCGAGTCCGATTTAACCGAAACGGTGCATTTTTTCCAAATTCCTTTTGTGAGTTCAGTGCCGTGTTTCGCTCATCTTCCTCACCTTCGCTGAGTTTAGTGCCGCGTTTCGCTCACCTTCTGGTTCCGGTGCCTTTGCTCAGTTCTTGTCATCATTTCGGTTCCGTAAGTTCGTCTTCACTCTTCATTCTTCTTTTCTGTAGTGATGGTGAATGTAGCTATTTTTGGTTTTTATTCAGTGTCGCGTTTTGGTTTTTATTATGCACAATATTTGGTGGTATGGCACACAACTTGATTGTTGAAATGTGGCAGTGATGGTGACTGTAGCTGTTTTTATTTTTTTTGAAAGTTTAGCATGTTTGGGAATGTGGTTTTGTTTGTTGAATTGAAGCCTCTGGCCATGGAAATAGGGCATCGCCAGAAACTTACATGTGAAAGGTTTTAAAAAATGGGTACAAAAGCCAACGTTTTTGGCAGATTCTGATGGTTGTGATTTGTGAATACATTTTTGTGACTGTTTGAATGTGTACCATTTGATTCTTTGGAGCATTTATTAGTCTTTACTTTTGAATGTGTAAACCAAAAGATTATCTCCAGGTGATAATTGAGTGGAGATAACTGGTCGAGTTGTCGAGGAGTTGGCCATTTTTTTTAGGATATATCCAAACGGGAAAACTCGTTACACTAACTAATGTCTAATAGTGTTGCCTGAGTTTGTAGTTTTTTCAAGCCATTTTTTATGAACATAAATTCTACCATTTGACATATTTCAAATAGTTTCCAAAGGATGATCCAATAAGCAATTCTGGTATTGCAATGATTGTCTTGATGGCTGACTTCAAGAATTTCTGCATGAATTAACCACCACATTTAAGGCTTCCTATTGCTATTCATAGTACAACCTAATTATTACTTATCTTTCACGGAATGCAAAGCCACACTCTAGGTCTAAGCAATAAGCACATTGAAATGGACCCTGCACATAGTCTTGGTAGCTACAGGTTCTGTCCAAGTTTTACATTTGCACATATGACCATATAGCATATTTGTTCAGAAAGGGTCTTTTGGCAGCATGGTTTACTTTTATTGCCTTTGTTCCAATTTGAACTTAGTTCCAATTCTATTGTTTAGCGCATATAACAAAATTACTTGCATATATCTGATAGAGAGATGAAAATAATATAGGTAATTTACTATTGTATGAATTTATGTTTCATATTTATATATAGGTAATTTAATATTTTTTATTTGAAGTATACTTTTACGATTCTACAATTTGAGTCTACGAGTCGAGTTTACGGAGCTCCCACGATTCTACGTAGACTCTCGATTTTGACAACCTTGATTTAAACCATTTATCCCCATGTCATTCAACCTCTACTTCTCAAATATTAATTCAAAACAGTCTCACATATAAATATAAGCAAACAATCCAAAATTCCACCAAAATTAACTCTAAAAGGTCATCAAAATCAAGTCCAATTCTTACTAAAATTTCAGTATTTAAATCATCAACCTATCCTATTGTTAAATCAACATTATCATATCATAAAATGACCTCAATGATATGAAATTCCAGCCTAAATAATCAACCTCAAATCTGCACCATCAATCATATAAGTTAGTCCAAATAATTTCTTAACTGGAGATTGAAGCTTAGCCTACCTCAAGTGGATTTTGTATTTAAAATTGATTAAGTGGCTGCTTCTCTTGGAAATCCTTTAAGGAATGAAGTCTTTAAAAGAAGAAAATTTGATGTGTAGGGTAGTAGAGACAAGCCACGGTTATGAGCAAGCAAAAGAAAGTAAGAAGTGAAAAAGCTTGGTGCAAGGAAGCAAATAGCCGTGGAGGTGTGAAGCTAACAATTCCTACGTGCAAAGTTTTCCAACACCCCTAACTATTTATATTAATTTAATTAGTTAGAATGTAAAGGATTTAGCTAGGTTTCAACTTTAGTTAGTAGTTAGTTTAGTTATAACTTAACTAAGTAATCATTACTTTAGAAGATATAATTCTAAACCTTATCTTTTTCTTGGTCAAAATTCTCTAATTTATTGATTTGGGCAACTAGATATACTACGTGGAACTTGGCTGGAGATCTTCATATCCTTTGCTCAATTTTCTCCGGCTACACACACGGCTAAATACACAACAATAGACAAGTATCATTGTTGCACCAATTTTTATGTTTTAAGGAAAGATTCCATTCATTAATGACCATGTGGTTATGTGGAAAGCTTTGTACAAATGACCAATTTTGATTGGTTCTAAAATATTTGGCTGAGATCATTCTTTGCACTTAATTCCCTAAGCTTCCACGTGGATGATCTCACAAGATGGTTCAAGAATCTTGGTTTCAACTTTGTCTCATTACCTTTATTGACTTTGCCTTGACTTTGGTTTACCAAATTTTCTTTCTATTAGTTCACTTAGCATGTTTCTATGGTTGCAGCACGTAAATGCTTTGAGAGTATTCATCCACTTTTGATTGTCCAAATTTGGGCTGAATCTTCTAGCCTTTGTGCCAAAGTTTTAGGAACTACAAGTTACCAAGACTAGATTTTTTTTTTTCAAATAGCTAAAAAAATGTTCTACCACACATGGTTCGTTCTTAGTATATTCTGTACCAATCTACTAGTTCATAAATTATCATCTTTTAGTATGTTAAACTAGACTTCCTAAGATTTCTAACAAGGTATCACATGCCTTATTTGGATTTATAAAATTCTAGCTATAACATTTTCAAACTAGATTCCAAATCTGCCAGTAAGCTTAAAATTCCACACTGACATCCCTTAGTATTTTCATGACCACAAGCATTACACAAATAGTTCATAAACTAAAATTTTCAAAATAATTAATGAATTGAGTCTACAAGTTTAATTTCATTTTTTCCTGACATAATAATTTTTCTAGACAAGATGAAAAGGTTTGAAAATGAATTGAATAATATAAAATTAGTAAATTAAAAGCTAATTTGAAACTTATTCAATTGATTTTCAAACTATTGACCATGTCTAGATTGTGAAGGTGGAATTCAAATCATTTGTCTTCACTTGTATCATTTTTTTTCTCTTTCAATTTAAAAGAATATGCTAAAACAATTTTTCTAATTGTGTAAGGTTGCATACAATAAGAGTAATTAATTATCAAATATTATCTAATTTAGATTAATACTTATTTTTAATAATTTTCAGATTATATATTATCATATTCTTATTTAGATTAATAAATTCACTTTCAATCAAAATACATATTCTCTCTCTCATTTATTAAATAGATTTATTTCCTATAATATTTTTCTCTAAAAAATAATTTCTCTCTTTTTAAAAAAGATATTTAAATGTCATAATTATATTCATGAGTTCTTAATTTCCTATTATAATAATAATAATAATAATAATAGTAGTAGTAGTAGAAAGGAAATAAACTAAATTATCCAACACAAACCTTGATTTGAAGGCAAAACTAAAAAGAAAGTAAAACACAATGAAAAGATTAAAAAAATACAATAGTAAATAAGTTAAGCATTAAAAATAACATATATATATATATATATAATTGTTTTGGTTCAGATTGGTTTGAATTTGAAAAGTATAAATTCAATATCCAAATCAATCAATATTATATTTCAAATAGTTTAATTTAGGTCCAACCCAAAGAGGAGAAAATAAATCTAAAATAATCTAATTGGCTCATTTTGGATTGTCGGTTACATCGGACCGAGGAACGTCCCTAATAATTGTGGGCAAAAAAAAATCAAAATAATACAATTTAAATAAAAAATTACCAATTTGGGGCGGTTTAAACCTTATTTACACTTCAGGAGCCCCAATTTTTTTCACTATTCCTCACTTTTTACTATTGCACCTTCTCTCTAAAGGTTCCCTGCCTTCTCTCTAAAAGTTCTCTCTTGGGTTGTGAGCGATTTATCTCAGCACCGAAACTCTGCCGACAAGTAAGTTAATTTATTAATTATGTATTTTTTTTAATATATTATTTTGTTTATTTTTAAAATTGTTATAGCCATATTATTTATTTGATATTGTAGAAAACTATTAGATTATAGATTATAGGATTTAGTTTAGTTTAGGGTTTAGGGGTAAAGTACACTAATTTAAGGCTTAAGTAGAAATCCGTTAAATTTTAATAATTTTAGGTCTGTAGGATTGTAGAAAACTGTTAACCCTAGGGAATAGTGTTTAGGTTTATAGGACTGTGTTGGAGGTAGAAACGGCGTAATGTGGCGCCCAACCTAGAATCTAAAGTTGGTACAACGTTGCAATGAAAATGACATGTGGGTATGCGATAATCTAAATTTTGATGAAGAATTAGAATGCTTTGCTCGCTGCTTGAGAGTCTCAGAGTTGGTGAAAATGGAGTGAATACAACAATACTCGCCAAATCGTGTTGCTATGCAATTCGGAATGAATAAGGACATTCCTGGTATATGCTAGCACATTACAATGAGAATCCTTGGATAAGTTATAGTCAGCCAGTAATGGATACAAATTTGTACTTGGAAATTAGCAATAGTTATATTAAACACACATATGAATTTATATCAATTGGTTGATATTTGTTACTTTGACCAAGAGAAATATCAGCGAATTGATATAAATCATATGTCACTTTAATATAACTATTGCTAATTTCCAAGTACAAATTTGTATCCATTACTGACTGACTATAACTTATCCAAGGATTCTCATTGTAATGTGCTAGCATATACCAGGAATGTCCTTATTCATTCCGAATTGCATAGCAACACGATTTGGCGAGTATTGTTGTATTCACTCCATTTTCACCAACTCTGAGACTCTCAAGCAGCGAGCAAAGGATTCTAATTCTTCATCAAAATTTAGATTATCGCATACCCACATGTCATTTTCATTGCAACGTTGTACAAACTTTAGATTCTAGGTTATAGGATTCAGATTAGTTTGGGGTTTAGGTTATTTATTTGTGTTGTAATTTAATTACAATATATTAATTTATTAATTATAATATTATTTTGATTATATTAAAATAGTCTCATACATGGCTGATTCGTCATCTTCGGCGTCTTCACGGTCTGGATCCGATGACGAGGGTCACTTATTGGATCCGACGACCCATGTTGTGCCTTCCCCGTATAAATGGGGGGTTTTGCAGAGGCGTATTCAGAGAACGCATGTTTCACAGGCCGTGTGGAACGAGGACAAATGTCGTGTGTTAAAGACGTGACGTGGTAAGATTTCAGGGGGCCCAGACTGCGACAATATTCCTGCAGTCGTTGCGGCGATGTTAGGGCAGGCTGGATTCCTACATGTCGCGCGCATGCGACATATTCAAGTATAAATTTTGTAAATGAAGAATTTTACAAAAGAAGTAATTCCTATTAGACATGGCAACGGGGCGGGGCTGGTGCGGGTATTGTATTCCCCGTCCCCGCCCCCGCCTTTAAAACCCGTTCCCCGCCCCCGCCCCCATTCCCCGTCGGGGTCTAAAACCCAGACCCATCCCCGTCCCCGCTGGGGTCGGGTTTTCCCCGCCCCGCCCCGCCCCCGCACCGCCCCAACTATTAATTAAAAAATAAAAAAAATGTGGCTTTTCTTTTGAAAAAAATGGACAAAAAAGTTAATTAGGTAACAAAAAAATTAATAACAAACCCACATTCAAAATATGAAATCATAATTTTAAAATTACAAAACAAAATCAATCAATTTAATTAAAATCATTATGAACCTACATATTTAATTTCTCCCAAAATATAATATCATTTAAATCTATATTGTTCCAAAATTAAAATAAAACACAGCAAAGAGGAGAGGTCCACTACTACAGCAACAAAGCTTCCAAAATGGAATTAATTCCCCCGTGGTCCATACAAGGAGACGCAAAATTATGAGTCTATCATTTAATCAACAAACAAATGAGTAACAACTAAGAATTGCAATTCACATGGAGTAAATGATCATTCCTCCAAATTAGTAACACCAGCATCCACCATTTCACCTTCATAAAAGAAGAAGAACAATTAGAACAAAAGATTATCTTATATAATATTGAAAACGGGAATTCAAAACATTATTTACCTTCATCATCTGAAACTATTTCATTCATTAAAGTAGCACAATCAACAACAGCTTTATTGCTCACAGACCCTATAAAAGTACATTACAAGTATTATTTTGTTGAATAAACACAAATATCAATTTAACAACTTATAGGAGTAAAATTTTACCAGTATTTTCAGCACTCCACAACCAGCTTCTAGCACACATTAAAGCCTCTAAAGTAGTCCATTGAAGTCGACTACGATGTGGGCTTAATATTTGACCACCGGTGCTAAATGCGGATTCTGAAGCTACAGTAGATACTGGAATAGCTAATATATCCTTAGCAATTGCTTGAAGTGTTGGATACTTGACACCATTAATTTTCCACCACATCAAAATATCAAAATCAACAGCTCTTGGTAAAACATCTTCTTCTAAATAGTGGTCCAACTCTGATTTAACATAAGAACTTCTAGCCCTTTTTTTCCTCATAATAAATCTATCATACTCAGATAATGCATCACCAACAACTTCATTACCAGTAGCATCTCCAACATTACTACCAAAAGAGTCCTTATTCATTTTCATTTGGTAATCAGAAACTAAGTCATAACATAATTGTTGAATGCACCTCACTTGATTAAAAGAGTCATGTTCATACAACTTTTCATAATAATACTCAAGCAACTCCATCTTGTACCTAGGATCTAAAACAGTAGCAACTCCCATCACATTATGAATCACACCCCAATATTTATCAAATTTTATCATCATATTTTGTGTCATTTGGTTAGGAGAAGTAATCCATTGTTTGATTGCCAACTTAATCTCACATATATTTGGAAAATACAAATTAGTAGTTGGATGTTTAGTAGAAGAAAATAGATCAGTGATAGTATTGAACAACTTCAATCTCCCACACACATCCTTTGCAAACTGCCATTGTAAAGTACTTGGCAAACAAGTATATTGACACTCTCGTTGCTTTAATCGAAAAAATACATCCTTATATCCTATGGCAATTTCAAGCATTTTGTAAGTTGAGTTCCACCTAGTTGGACAATCTAAGGCCAAATGCTTAGCATAAGGAATTCTCAACTGTTTAGCTGTTTCCTCAAATTTTTCCTTCCTCTTAGGTGTTGCTGTCCAATATGCCACACTATCCCGAATGTTTTCTACACCTTCTTTTATCACTTCCAACCCATCTTTTACTATCAAATTAAGAATGTGTGCACAACAACACATGTGAAGTAAAGACCTATCCCTAAGCAAACTACCTAAGTGCAATTTATCCTTAATTTTATCAATCATAGCATCATTTGTGGTACAATTATCTAAGGTGATAGTGGACAGCTTTGTGTCAATATTCCAATCCATCAAACAGTCAGTCAATACATTGCAAAGTCTATCACTTGTATGAGGAGCAGGAACATAAATAAACCTAACATAAATAGAGAGATATGATATAAAAACAGCAAAAAGAAAAGATATATAATATAATCATATTTTATCATTTTATAAATAAAAGGACTAACAATATAAAAAGTTCAAATCATTTTATTACCTCAAAATCTGACTTTGTAAGTTCCAACACCCATCAATGTAATGAGCTGTAATAGTCATATACCCCCTCTTCTGATTGGTTGAAGTCCACATGTCTGATGTGATGGCCACTCTTCCATCAAGACTATCCAACAACTTCAAAGATGTTGCTCGTTCATTCTCATAGATTTTCATTATGTCCTTCTTAATTGTGTTTCTAGTAGGAACTTGAAACACAGGTTGGAGGGCAGTAGAGTATCTCCTAAAGCCAATGTGATCCACAATTGATAGTGGATACTCATGCATAATAATTGCTTTTGCTAGCTCTTTCCTTGCACAATCTGCATTATAAATTCCCGCACCCAACTCTTGCTTTCCTTGCATGACCTTAGGTGTAAGAAATGTTTGACCCTTCATCCCTCTCATAAAAATCTTGTA
>PYAF01002521.1:19953-36775 GCA_007407185.1 Glycine tomentella | reverse complement strand
GTTGGAGGGCAGTAGAGTATCTCCTAAAGCCAATGTGATCCACAATTGATAGTGGATACTCATGCATAATAATTGCTTTTGCTAGCTCTTTCCTTGCACAATCTGCATTATAAATTCCCGCACCCAACTCTTGCTTTCCTTGCATGACCTTAGGTGTAAGAAATGTTTGACCCTTCATCCCTCTCATAAAAATCTTGTACTGAACACAAATCTGATTATGTTGCCACAAATGCTTGGTTCCATTTTTTGATTTTCCACCAAGAAGTTTCTTACAATATTTGCATTCAGCCTTGTCTAAACCATTGACTTGTATTTTTTGAAAATGTTGCCAAATCTTACTTTTCAGCCTACTAGTGGTAGTGGATACTCCTTGTGTCTCTGTCTCCACATTATTAACTTCATCTTCATGAGGTGGAGGAGTAGAATCAGACTCAATTGGATGAGTAGGAGTCTGATTGTTTGCTGAAGCTGAAGGAGTCTGATCATTTGACTGATTTGATGAAGGAATATGAGACATTCCTTCCGGTGAAACATTAATATGTTCCATTACTTTCTTGAAAAGAAAGTAATCAGACACTAATAAGTATATAAGTATATAACAGTCTTTAACAGACATAGCAAAACAATATTGTTTATGTACAAAAAGATTAGAAGAGAATCATTACATTTAATAAATTCAATTTTTCATGACAAATGGTTTTCAGAGGTTTCACTTAACTTCTAAACAGAGAAAAGTGATAACAATCCTCCTAATAATTAAATTCTGAATGGAATGAGCACAATAAAAGTACAACCCACAGTACATACCTTAAAGCTTCCACACTGCCTCAAGCAAAATGGACAAGAAAAGTCTTCGGTCACTGCCTTTGAAAAAAGATCGGAAACATATCAGTGTTGTCAAAATCCTATTTTTAAATAATAATAAATGTTCAAAGAAAGGAGAATAACAAAAAACAGAGCACAAAAAATACTAGACTAAAAACTTATAAAAAAAATACTGCACTAAAATACTTTCATGACAAATGGTTCATGTGTGAAAAAAATACTAGACTAAATGGATTTAGTGAAAATCAAATTAGGAATAAATGTTCCCATGTATGAAAAAAATACTGCACTAAATCTTTATGAAAAATGTCAGCTCAACGTAGCAGCATTGTTAAAATCTTATTAGTCCAAATTATAAGTGGATGCAATACTAGACTAAAAAGTTATATAAAAAAAAAATACTGCACTAAAACACTTTCATGACAAATGGTTTTCATGTATGAAAAAAATACTAGACTAAATGGATTTAGTGAAAATCAAAAGTTGCACAAAACTTCATCACACCCTCTTCAAAAGGCTAAAAGTTGCACTAGAATATAGAATCAATGGTCACTCACGACACATAAGTGTGAACCAGCACTGCACATAGAAGAAAAAAAAGCACGCAAATCCAAAACACCACACTAGCTATGTGTTAACACTCACATAGGAATCCCATGATTTCAGTTCACAAAAACATTAGCAAAATCGATCACAAAATAATATTTAAAGCTTCTCATTAATAATTTTTATAAAAAAAAAAACAGAACTAAATAAACTACATAATAGCCTATAATCAAAATTAAAAAAAAAAAACTACTCAATACTCATCTCTAACTTCTAACTATCTTCATACTTTATACATAAGTTCTTGTTCCTTTTTGCTAGGAAAAGAAGAAAGAGCAATAACAAGCATCCAGAACAAAAAATTTGACCCTCTGGAATAAAGTAAGTAATTCCAACCATTCATGAATTCACGGGCACATACACAAATTCACAATAGTAATGCAACAAACCATTAAATTGCTTAATTTGATTCCAAGGATCTGAGAATAAAACACGGCAGGACCACATGCAAGGTTTGATCTACAACTTTAAGACCTACTTAATTCGTGAAAAATGTGGAAGGACGAACATTGTGCAGGAATCGATTAAGATAAGATCAAAGTAATAAACGATGGTAAAATTAAATGCTTGCCTTTGAATTTGTAAGTGTACCACGCGATCGAACGAAGGAGCCAAGGAGGAACTTTATCAGAGAAGTTGCGGGTGAGAGAGAACTTCAGCCGTCGCACGTCAAGAATGAGAAATGAGGGGGAGGGTTAGGGTTTTGGGATTTTATTCTTATATATATATAAGGGCAAATTTGTAATTTAATTATAGCGGGGCGGGGGCGGGGACGGGGGCGGGGCGGGTATCACCAATACCAAACCCGCCCCTGTACCCGAATTTTTGTCGCGGGGAAAACCCGAACCCGAACCCAAACCCGATAAACTCGATTTTTCCCCATTAAAATCGGGGCGGGTTTGGACGGGTACCCACGGGCTCGGGTCTCGTTGCCATGCCTAATTCCTATAAGTGTTTTTTATTTACATCTTTGCATATGCCTTAATTATTTTAAACTTGACTTCAGATCGATACTGCACTTATCAGTGCTTTGGTTGAGCGATGGAGACCAGAGACACACACGTTCCACATGCTACAGGGTGAGATGACCATCACATTGGAAGACGTGGCTGGTATACTAGGTTTAGGCAGTGACGGTGATGTCGTCACTGGAGCGACGTCTGACGACTGGCCAACCATCATTGAGGAGGTATTTGGTCATCCTGCTCAGGAGGCTAAGGTACGAGGAGGATTCCTGTGCCTGTCCTACTTTGATAGGAATTATGCGCACTGGGGCGAGGTGGGAGGGGAATTGGTAGAAGTCATACGGTTTACCAAGGCGCACATCGCGTGTATGATTGGAGCATGGCTTCTACCTGACAGATCCGATGGAAGCACAGTCGACTGTCGTTATATCCCTTTGCTGGCAGGGGATATGGCAGATATAGACAGGAATAGCTGGAGATCTGCGGTCCTCGCACATTTTTTTAGACAAATGTGCGAGTGTACAGATCCAGGTAGGAGTGACATTGGTGGGTGTCACGTGCTTCTGCAGATATGGGTGTGGCTCAGATTCCCACCTATTGCTCCACCTATACCTCAGCCTACTCACCAGGAGTGGCATTACGGCCACAGGTATGTGTTCTTATTTGCTTTTATTAATTAGGTAACAACGAGTCTTATAAGTATTCTAATGTCATTTATTTTAAAATTAGGTTTAATGCTTTAGGGAGGTTTCGTCCACACAATCTTCCGTGGTATCGGGTTACATTAGATTCCCTTGCTCGGGATGAGGTACGTGTTGTTATTTACTTAAGTTTTGGTTGGTTCACTTGGATAATTTGCATTTGTTTTAATCATCGTTCATTCCTAATTGTGTGTTTAATTGTTTTGTTCATGTGGTATGACAACCATATGCAGGCTATCACTTCCTTGGTGCTATTGAGCATGAGCGACTGTTGTGGATGGCTGCGAGTCCCATTATATGCTTCCACACAGTTGAATATTCTCATCCGGACCGATGCATGCGTCAATTTGGAAGGGATCAGACAATCCCTCGAAGGCCAAGGAAGTTGAAGGGCGTCCATGACCTATCCCTGCGAGGGAAACAGATGGATAATTGGAGTCTTAAGCTCAGACCCTTTATCCGTCGTTGGGGTAGCAGGGAGCATCACATAGACCTTCCCCCCAACTGACTGGGTTCATGTCACCAAACCATGAGTACATCGTTTGGTACAGGGAGAACGGGAAACGACACATCACTAAGATGGCTGCGAAGATGGGTCGTGGTGTAAGTGTTGTTTAAATTAAATTTGTAAAGTAATTTTCATTTTCATGCCGTTATTGTCTAGACTAATGAATTTGTTGTGTAATTTGTAGTTTGATGGCCTGAAGATGTTGTACTATGCCAGTGGCGACCAGGAGTGGCCTGCATTTAGCATGGACTACTTGCACGAGGAGGTGGGTCGCATCATGGCCATGTTTCAACAGAGCTGTCGGTTGGAGGAGCCAGGCCCACATGCACCCCCATCACAGCTTCAGCATGAGCCACAGGTGTATATGGATGTTCCCCGTGGGCGTCGTGAGGGACATGGACTAGAGCACCGTCGAAAAGCGATGCCTCAAGTTCCTGAGCCTATAGGAGCTCCCAGGCCTCGCGTTGATGGTTGCTATAGGCCTCCAATGATAGGACCCACATACGGCAGTCAACCTTTCTATTACCAATCGTCTCAGCAGCCATACATGGGGTATCAGGGGTTCGGTAGCCAGGGTGACATGCCTCCATCGTCAGAGTGGCAGTCACAACATGTGTATTATGCGACTACTTTGGTCATGGCACCAGAGGAGGGTGGGACTAGTAGTGACATTCATGGTGGGTCGTGGAGTGTAGAGGATCTTCAGGAACTGATTAACTGTAGTCCGAGAGTTTGTAGAGATTTTATAGCATATTCACAATATGCCACCCCACCTCCTGATTATCCCCCCCAGCATCGTAGGATCATATGAGTGCATGCCCACCTGTATATGCAGCCCCTTCTCAGGCAGACCCTTACCATGCAGGCCCTTCGCATGCATCCCCTCCTCAGGCAGCCTCTCCTCAGGCAGCCCCTCCTCAGGCAGCCCCTCCTCAGGCAGGATCTTCTCGGCGACGTGGTAAAAGGGTGTTGCCCGATCGTCAAACGCGTTATTATCAGTGGCCACCTGAGTCCTAGTGTTTTTTTGTGTATTTATATTTGAGTTTATTTATTTTTTTCTTGTAGTACACTTTGTTGAGACATTTGTAACAGCTTATTTATGTTTTGGTTGTATTGGACTTTATGTTATTGTTTATTTTATTTATGTTTGTGTTTTAATTTATTTGTGTTTCATACGTTTACAACACTAAGTTCGTGTAACGATTAAATATGTTGTCTTAACATAGCGTTTTATGGGAAAAACATAATCCGATCCGTGCAACATGCATCTATTATCGGTTGCCGACTATGTCATTCTGCAGCTTCAAATAACACATGATTGGAGACGATTCATACGAGCGGCACTGAACACGCTCAAATAGGACGTGACTGAACACGCCCAACGAAATGGGGCGTGACTGAACACGTCCAACAAAATGGGGCGTGACTGAACACGCCCAATTTAGGCGTCACAGAAAGGGGCGTGACGCCTACATTTGGGCGTCATTGACCTCTATATAAGGCAGAAAGTCCCACACAACTTACCTCACCAACCCCCTCAATCTGAATACTATGACATTCTTAGGAGAAACAAGCAGTCAGACCATTGCTAACTCAAAATTAGCCTTCATTTTTCCAAATGGATCGATGAAACACAACGAAACAGGTGTTTATTTTGAATGTCCTTCTCCAATACCAATGCGGGTTCCCAATCAGTGTTCTTTTCAAACACTGAAGACTAGGATGTGCAACACCCTTATGCTAAGCAGTGATCATTTTGTTGATGAAATCTACTACAGGCAGCCATCCCTACATCCAGGTCAGCAATATTTTTTTCATTCTCTTCAACTCACCAATGATAACGATGTTTGCATAATGTTAATGTGCAATGAACAACGGTCGAGCGTTGGCCCTATAAAAATATTATGCACCATAAACAGAACACCTGATGGTATACTGAGCCTACTTCAATCCACCATTGTTCCAACACATGATGCAATGCTATATTACAACGGCAAGTGGAACATACCACGACAAGCCGATTTTGTGGGTTATGCATTCACTGGAACAAATCCAATAAGATTTGAAATTCCTTCAGGATGCAACATTCAAACACTGAAGGATGTAATCAAGCAAGTTGCGCCTGTTGGGGTTCCCCCTTATGGAATTCACAACTCACAGGTGGTAAGAAGATTGTTTTTTAGACAGCCAGCTCATCCTGCTTATTCCGACAACATAATCGAATATCACATAAAAGAGTTGATAACTGATGCAGACGTGTTGAAGGTGTTAGCTGAATCCAACTACTGGAAACGCTTTTGTCCAATACACATTTTAGCTGTTTTTAGCAAGCCCGTTGCACAAATGGAAGAAGACATGTCTGCGACATAACATATGTGAAACTGCTAACTAGTGTTGTTATTTTTGGATGCCGTTATTGGTATTGTTATTTTTATTTGCATTTTATTAAGTAGTGTTTATTGAGTCTGGTTATTTTAGTTGTTGTTGTTACTTCAAGTCATGTCGTTATTGTATCTCTCAATTGACAAATCATGAAAGGCTCAAAATATTTAGCACAAACTTGTAATTTGTTAAAACGAAATACATTAACAAACAACAACTTAAACAAACAACATAAAAGATTCAAGAAACACCACGACGATCAGGACAAGTGCTTTGATTATGTCCAACAAGCTTGCAAATTCCGCATTTGGGGTGTCTTTGAGTAGTTTCGACTTCGTCCATCTCATTACGTATTCTAGTGGCCTTTGGATGACCCTTTCCACGCAACATTTCTTTGTCTGGTATGATAATTGGACTGTCACCTGGTGGAATAGCACCCTCATTACCAATTGGCTGCCACGGGAACGAGTAGGCCTGCACCAAATTACTTATCAGGAAGACATCATCCACTTATTGAAAAGGATTCTGACGAACATGTAAAGCAGCAGCTGCGGCGTGACTACATAGGTATTTGAAGGCCTTAAACTTCCCACATTGGCAAAAATGCTCTCCAAGGTTGATTGAATATGTGGTCTCGCAGCCCTCCAGCACCTCAAATTGTGTTCGCTCAAGATTATATGTTCGTACGTGGTGGCTTGTAGCAACGGCCTGATTATGCCTCATAGCATCAATCACATTTTTTCAATACCGCGTTGAAAGATCAACTTGTGAAATAGCCGCCTGACCCCTCATTACAAAATATTCAACCAATCTGCTGTACGTGTGCTTCACCAGAGCAGTGATAGGCATATTTCTTGCTCCTTTCAATACCCTGTTGACTGATTCGGACAAGTTTGTTGTCATATGGTAAAATCTCCTCCCTTCTACGTCATATGCACGTGTCCACTTTTCCTTGGGGACGCTATCAATCCATTTTGCAACGTTGGGACTAGTATCACGAAATCTAGCTAACGCTACATCAAAAGCAATGATACTGGGAGTATAACCTGCAAAACAATGATAGCATTAACACTAATTCAGTCACTGATATATCTATTTAATATATTGAAAATACTTGTTAACCATACCTAAATTCATCAGGGCTTTCTTCCACCGTTAATTTCTAAACTTTTGATTAAAATTACTGGCAATATGACGAAGGCAATACATGTGATGAGCATAAAGTGGTTGCCAACCAGGATGATTTGCCACAACTGATAATATGCTCCGATGCCTATCTGAAATGAGATATATGTTTTGCCTTTGCGTAACGTGGAAACGAATGTTAGCAAGGAAGTAAGACCAAGCTTCCAAGGTTTCCCCCTCAACTATGGCAAATGCTAGTGGCAGACATTCATTATTGTCATCCTGAGTCATGGCGATCAATAATTTCCCATTATACTTCCCATACAAATGAGTGCCATCAATCTGAATCATTGGTTTGCAATAATTAAATGCCTCGGAACACTGTCTGAAGGTCCAGAAAATGCGATGAAACACACGCTTTCCCCATACCAGTCGATTTGCCACAAAATAATCATTGATTTGAATATCATAAAAAGAGCCTGGTGAAAAACGAAGCATGTATGCACACTACTGGGGCAAAAATGCATATGATTCTTCCCAATTCCCGTAATTCATCGCCATTGCTTTCTGCTTCGCATACCAGGTCCTACGATATGAAACTCTAAATCCATAAGAATGGGTGATCCTTTCCCAGACCAATGCAATCGACACAGACGGTTCCTCCTTAATCATTCCTAACAATGCAAATGTAACATTCACATTAAATTGAATTAACAACCATAAAGAACCATTATTCAAGACAGATAGCGGAAATTTAAAAAATACATACCTACTACAACTGAAGCAATAACATCAGAATCAAGCTGTCTATGACCCTGTGAAATATGGTCATTCAGGCAATTGTGATTGCCACCCCATCTTGAAACAACCCAGTTCTCACCGAACGTTGGTTTAATTACCCTAACCCTCCATGGGCAACCCTCGTTATGAGCAATACACCTCATGCTAAACTTGTTAGGTTTGCTCTCGACCACATATGCTTCTTGATGCTCCTTCATGAGGTTCCGCTTACATACAATTTGTGCGTCCTTTTTCGAGGCAAATTCCTGTTTCACAAACAACGCATCCCCTAATTGCCATGGACCCTGCACTGAACCCGAACCAGAACCGGTAAAAGATTTTTCTTCTCTTGGATGACTCCAATCAATATATGTGTAATGAGGAATTCCAGCCCAAAAAGAAGTCACCTCAGCACCTTCAAATACAAAATCAGTTCAATAAATATAAGATGCACAGTAAAATACTATAACATACAAATATACAAATTTAAGATCACTTCATCATTCATTTTATTCATATTACATACCTTCAACAGCTTGTTCTGATTGTGTACCTCCTACGTCCGGATGATGATGGATTTCAGACGACCCCACATCAGCGCCTGCTTGGAATGCAGACACATCCACACCAGCATCGTCATCATTATCCGACCCACTAGCATCCTCCTCAAGAAGATGATCTTCCATTGTAATGTTTTCATCATCGTCATCGATAACCCAAGTAGGGTCATGTGAATCTTCCTCGGACACGTTTACAAATGGAGCAGCATATGACGATGCAGGCTTACCAGAATTTAAAGGAACTGACCTGATGGGTAACACATCATCTACTACAGTAAAGTCCACGTACAACTCTATAAAATCTTTCGTTGGCAGCCTAAAAAATGTGTCCATCATCAATTCTATGTCTTCGTCATCCAGTAGTTGGAAACCCATGTACTGTTCACGTTCCCAAAATCTTCCTGTAAGCAAAGTGATACATTGGTTGTCTGCCAGACCTAATTTTTTGCCAATCTTCTGACGTAATTCACCCATTGTCGAGCTTCGCTTAATACATGTCTGCCTTTTATCCCCTTCAAAAACAACTCCCTGTCGCCCTTCAAATTTTCTTCCATTAAAATACAACACAAACACGGACTAACTCCTCACCACCTGAACTCATTTCTTCCAATCAACAAAAATAATATAACTTCTTGGTAGAGCTTCGCTGTAGACATAAATTTAACAAAATTGTGTTACAATATGTTCTTACCATTACTCATAAACCATAGACCCTAACCCTTGGACCCATAAACCTTAAACCATAAACCAATGAACACTAAAATACTAAACCCTAAACTATTAAACCTTACACCCTATCTCTTAGACCGTTAAACCTTAAACCCTAAACCCATACACCCTTAACACCTTAAACCCTAACTCTTAGAACTTAAAACATTAAACCTTCAACCATTAACCCCTCCACCCTAACACCTTAAACCCTAACCCTTATACATTACCTACTAAACCCTAACCCTTACACCCTAAAACACTCAACCCTAATCTGTAAACCATCATTCGTGCACCCTAAACCAAATCTTTTCACCCTAAACCCTAACCTAAAATAAATCTAAACTAAACTGTGCACCCTAATATCAAACATTTTTTTTACAAAACTAAACCATAAACACTAACAATTCCACATGTCAATAACAAAATAAAAATATAACATATTAACTAATGTACAAAATTAATCAAACAACTTACTTGTTGACAGAGGTTCGCACTGCAAAATCACTCACACTACGCTTCTGCAAATTCTAAAGAGAAGGCAGAGCCTTTAGAGAGAAGCGGAAACACCAGAAAGTGACTGGAATGTGGGGAACGGGGGCTATATAAGGCAGTGGGCCACGCCCAGAACCAGGCGTGACTGCCCCCCTAGTCACGCCTGGTTCTAGGCGTGTCCCACTGCCCCAGAAGTGTAAATAAGATTTAAACCGCCCCAAATTGGTAATTAATTATTAAAAGTGTATTATTTTGATTTTTTTGTCAATAATTGTGTCTTCAAACTCCTTAGTGAAGTGACAAGATATTGAGCTCTCAACGTTATTATATATATTATTATTTCACATTATGACTAAAATTGTTAACAAAAGAAAAAGTATAAGCACCAAAAATGTCAAAAAAAAATTGTTTAGAGACTAAAGTTAAAAATCTAAAAAAGCTTAAGGAATAAACAAATATTAAATCCATATTTTTTATATTAAAGAAAAATACCATATGTACATGATGAACTATTTTGTTTTCATGACTCAACTATATTGTCAAAACAAGCACAGTAAGTAGGAGTTCCAATATGTTATACTTACCTTCTGTCTCTTTTTCTGGCTGAATGGGTTATACTTACCTAATAGATAAAAGTGAGAATATACGTAATTCATTTAATAAAATATATTCTATTAATAATAAAAGTAAATTAAAATATAAAACGCACTAGCATTTTAAAATATTATTTTGGAAATTCATTTAGTTTTATTGGTACTTTTTAGACATTTTATTTATGCCTATTTTTTTGCTGAATTTTATTTATGCCTTATATTGATTGAATAAAATAAAAATTAATAAAAAATTAAAAATTCTTTTAAATACATTATTAAATAAAAATAAAAATTTACTTTAATAGAAAAGCTTTAAAATTAATAAAAAGCATTTTAGTTTTGAAGATTAGGTTTCTAGGGAATTCAAGTCCAATGAGAATATGAGATGCATTTTCTTAACTTTTGGACTAGGGTGTTCGCAGGTCGGTTTGGATCGATTTTGACCAAATTTAGAACTCAATCCAATTAAATTTGGTCGGTTCGGTTTGATTTTCAGGAAAAAAATTGAAACTCAACCCAACCCGTTCATGATCGGTTCGGTTCGATTCAATGGATTACCTATTTAATTTTTTTCTTAGAACTACTATTTTATATTATGATTCTTTCAAATATCCAATACAATTAACACAATATTATCAAATATATGAAAGTAGTAAAATTGATTTAATATCAACATAATATTCTAAAATAGACTTATAATATAAATTAAAACAAAAGATTCTTGAACAAGATTTACTATAATAGTCTAAATCACAACTATTTCTTACAAACTAAGCTTTGTTATAACCAAATTTGTTATAACTAGATTTGTTATAACCAGATTTGCTGAAACAAATAAATGAACAAAATATGATTCATTAATATTATAAACACGGTAAATAAAATATGAAAAAAAAGGTGAAACAAATAACAATATACCTAAAAGTAATACAATAAGAAGTTTAAGCACTTGCAGTTTCAACACTTGGAGACCCAAATTTGTTAGCTTGAATATAATTTATTTTAAAAAACCAAAATTCAAGTATACTATTTATCTATTAAAAATTTGTTGTGCTACACTGCTATGACCTAACATTATTCATAATCCTGTCCAAATTCAGTAACAAATAAAATGTTGTTTCTATTAATTTTTTTTGCAAAAGAAATAAATTAATTGGACCATATGTTAAACTATGGAGAGAAAAAATTAATTTTTAATTTTAAATATATATATATATATATATCTATATAATAAAATTTATATTATTATTATGGATTCACAGATCGGGTCAACGAATCTATAAATCTAAACTCGTGAACCAACGTGTACATGATTGATTTTGATCGATTCGGTTCAGTTTTAACCCAAATACATAAATGACACAATCCAAACAAATTATATATAAATTAGTGTGAGATGGCATCCCTTTGCAAACCAACAAGAAACACATCAAATACCATTAAGAAAAAGGAAGGAAAACACAACAAAATAGGAGAACTATACCAAAACTCATTTACAAAATCAAGAGAACCTATAAGAAGGAAGAGCAACTCTCCATTACGAAAAGATGGGCCCTTGACAAAACTTGGGGTACTGTCCCACCAAAAAAAGACCTAACTGAAAACGGGCCCATAGTTGGCTAAGAGGTTTGCGCAAGAGTTTTCTTCTCTATATACATGGGAATAAATGAAAACATATTTTTACAAGCAAAAAGACAGTTCTCCCCTTTCTTACCGAGGCACACGGAACCAAAGATGAATCAGAAAAAGCATGAATGACAAGCTGGGACTCGCATTCAAGCTAAATATTAGCCCAATTTCTTTGCACCTCAATCTCTAAAGCAATGACAGCCAAGCACTCAACATACAGAGAGTTTTGGATACCAGAATGGGCTGAAAATACCCCAGTACAGCACTGGAGTGATGTCTAAAGATACCTCCACTACCAGCAACTCAGCAAGGCCCGGAGAGCCCAAAGCGGCCTCGTCCATGATTGCACTGGATAGTGTCAGGGAGAGGGGGAGACCAGATAACCTCAGTTAAGCACCGGTTGGTGAAGATCCACTAAAAAAGATTTGAGAAGAGAAAACTCCTCCATAGAGAGCCTCATCCGACCATTCGAGCACATGCCAGCAAGGGTCGTGGCAGCAGAAACCATCTGAGTGGCTTCATGGAAAGTGGGAACATTTTCAAATCTCAATTATTGCAGCAAAACCAAATAGCCCAAACTGAAATAATAAGTAGGGACAGCACCACACCTCTTGCTTGGCTGCCCCAATTCAACTTCATAACATTAAGAATTGAAAGGAAATCATCCAAGAGGATGATAACTTTGTTAAAACTACAAGAAAGAAACAAGTGACGGGAACTTTCTTCATCGTATGTAAGATAAAATAGAGGCTTACAATTAATAGGCCACAGAACATAAGTGCCAATAGGCACGAGATCAAGAAAAACCAAAAAATCATTATTCCATTTCCAATTTCTTATCAAAAGTTCCTATGGGATAATAAAAAATCCAGTAATAGAAAAAGAAATCCAAAATAACTTAACCAGATATGCAAAAATGAAGAATGCAGTATTGCAGTTCTTCCTCTTAGCTCCAAAACTATTCTATCTCATCCTACTCCTCATCATCATCCTCTACCAATATCCTCTTGCATGCTTCATAGCACATGAAAGAAATTCCTGCAGCTGGCACCAACTTCATGCAGCTAGGTCCCAACCCTTTATACAATCCTTGGATCCCTTCTTGCTCAAGAATGCTTGCAAGGGCATGAATCACATTTTTGTAAACTTGCCTTCCACTGAGGGCTCCCACTTGCATGTGTTTGCGAGCCACTTCAAGTGGAAAGGTAGCACTACTTGAAAATGCACCAGCTGCTGATCCTATCAAAAGGGTTTCAATGTTGCCAATCTTCTCTTTTTTGAAAATTTTTCTGTATGCTTTCCTCAAGGTGTCATAGGCAAAGTAATTGGTGGCAGAATATGGAATTACTCCAATCAAACTCGGAGTAAGACCTCTGTAAAGTTCTCCTGCACCCTCTTCTCTAACTATTTTCAGGAATGCATCTAGTAGACCATCATAAACACCCCTCTGCAAAATTACTAATTCAACTTAAATTTTGCTTTTATTTTTGGTATGATTATACAAGATAAATACAGGAAGAGTAACATAATCTACGCACCGAAACTATAAAGAGTTTTTAAATTGTCAACTAATCAGAAATCACCATGCATAGTATGTTCGTTGACTTTTAAAATAACTCTTTAAAAGTCGTAACTAACATGATTTTTATTGATTAATAATGTAAAAACTTTTATCCTGACAATACATAGAAATTAAACTCATGTCGGAAACATGAGCTTGTTTGGTTTTATATGTACACACCTGGATAGTTAGTCGAGTCTTTAGCAACTCTAGAGGATATGTGCATATAGTTGAACAAACTCCAGCACAAGCACCCGCTATCAATGATGCTGGAATAGGGAGTTTGGAATGCTCCCCTGGCTTTGGTGAGAGGTTCTTGTTAACAGTTTCATAAGCTAATAGCTGCAGAAACAAGTGAATGTATTCAGAGATGCATAAAAAACATATCACTTAAGACTACACTAGATCACTGTCTTACAGTTAACTTAGCTCAGTTCAAAATTTGAAGTATGAATTTCCAACAAAACATTAATAAGAACAAAAGGCTGCTTTTGTCTATCGTTGCCAAATTAAATTGCATCCACGACTGTATCGTCGTTTGCATAAAAAGGGATCAGAGAAGAAAATGCAAGGCAAACAAGTGCAATTTTTTTTGCTTCGAAGTTATAAGTTTTGAGATTTTATGCTTATCTTGTCTGAAAACCACTAATGCTCTCTTCAGTGTGAATAAAAGGGCTACAAGATATCATATATATGGTTTAATATTATATCACTAAATACAATTAAGGAAGCTCATCACATTAGGTTAGCTTAGATACAGTTGACTTGCCTTAAAGTCAAATTTTCCACAAGACAACAGTAACAGTTACCAAAAACCATGCCCACAACAAGCAATATTGGCTGCATGACTTAAAAACTGTTTAAACATCTCAACTGATGTCTTACAAGGAAAGGTAACCTAATGAAAAGACATCAACCTAGAAAACAAGGCACTTCATAGAGAAGACAAATGAAGTTCATTCGATTGCAATTTGTCTTGTCATATTATGACTTAACTTTAGAGGCGAGTCGCACATAGACCTAAACTGAAGGATCATTTTATATATAGTTAACACCTACTGGTCGACCACCCAATACGATAAACAGGAACAACCACACGAAAGCTCTTGATCAACATAAAGAAAACAAAATTAAACACAAAAAACTGCTACAGAATTTAAAAAACACTTTAGCAGATGTAACAGAAGGACAGAACAAATTCTGTCAGCAATTAAGCTAACTAGATGCCAAACAGGATACTTCCATTGTAATAGAAAAAGTGAAACACTATAGAAAAATTCATCAGTCTAGGTGATTAAATCTAGACTCAAGAATCTCTCAATGTATAAATGGTCCTCCTAAAAACCAACCCTGCCAATGGTACCAAATCCCCTGGACATAATCAAACGCACGAACCAAGATAGAATCCAATAGAATAAAACCAAAAAACTAAAGTCCAAACAACAAATACACAGGCAATCAAAACAACCAAACAAAATGATGTACACATATACACAAAATGATGTGCACATACAAGCATAACTATAGAAAATGATGTACACACATACACAAAATGATGTACACATACATATAATTAGGCTTAAAGATGTTTTTTGTTCCTCAAATTTGGGGTCTTGCCAATTTTTGGCAATTTGGATGCACAATTTGTGGCAGAATTTGATGGACTAAAAAAAAGCATTTTACGAATTTGAGAGACTAAAAAATGCAACTTTTAATTCCTGAGGGACTAATAAAGACAAACTCCCAAATTCGAGGCATTGAAAACATATTTAAGCCTATATATAATTACCTCGATGAACTTGCTATGTGCACAAACCAAATCACATAAACGAAATTACCCCTAAACAAAACATACAAAATGATGTGCACACATACAAAACCAGTGTTGTTAAATAGCCGCTATTGCTCCGCCATGGCGGAATGGCATGCCGGATTTTTTTGCCAACCACCATAGGCAATTTGTGAAGGAGTGTATATATGGCGGAATTTCGGCCATGTCCCCCCATCCGCCATTGATAACACCGTACAAAATGATGTACACACATACATGTCTATATAATTACCTCAATGGCCTTGCTAGGAGCAACCCGAATCACATTGACGAAATTACCCCTAAACAAGCCCTTCCATCCATCAGTCTCCATGATGTTCCTGAACACCTCCCCAGTGGAACTGCCACTACTTCCAACCATCAAATGAGTCCTTATGGTCTCCAAAGGTGCCACAGTGGTCCGTGAAACCGCCCCAGCAAAGGCACCACTAACCAACCTCCTAAGAGAAGGGTTCTTCACCTTAATCCTCAACCCTCTAAAGACACCCTTTTTTTTCTTTTTCTTCACCCCCTCCACCACCTCTTCCTCCTCCTCCTCAGGAACCCCCAGAATCTTCACCTTCCCCTCGGATTGCACGTACCGAAGGTACAACTCGGTGCACGGAATTCTCATGCTCATGCTCATGCCACCGTTGTGTTGGGAATTATCACCATCAGAAGAAGAAGAAGAAGGGTTTGGTTCTTGAACACCAAAACCCATTCCCATTTGACTAATGCTTGCAAACATAGCCAAATTCAAAGGGTCGTGAAAACCATCACCTCCAACACCACCCCATTGAGACCCAAAATTGGAAATTGAAAAAAGACCGTTCCTTTCTTCATCGAATAGCTTGATTCCTCTCCTACACATCAATCAGAACCTTCTGAAGACCCCTTTTTATTGGGTTTTTTGGATGAATAAGAAGAATCAAATGAATAATGAATTGGTTTGGTTCAGAGAAGGAGCATGCGAGAGGAAGAAGAAGAAGAAGAGGCGGCGCGAGAGAGAAGGGTAGGAAAGGTAGGTGAATGAATCTGTGTTCGCGTTCCTCTCGGCACACTCAATAGAAACTGCACTTGGGAGATAATATATATACTATATATTTTGCACACGTCAGGGAAAAAGTTGGTCCTGTTACAATTTTTTGACGCTAATGTGGCATCAAATTCATAGGAAATTGACTACTAACTGGAAGAATAATATATATCAATTTATTTTAGGGAAAAAAAACTACCAGTATTTTAAGTTTTTAACGATTGCAAAAAATTTAAATTTATATTAAATAAATATTTTTAAATACATAAATTATATTAAAATTAAAATTTATAACGGATAAATATTTTAGAACATATAAATTATATTTTAGATTTAGGATAACTATTTTATATTGTGATATGATATTATTTTTAGTGGTTGATAATTTTTTTAAACAATATTAAAATTCT
Organism: Glycine tomentella; assembly: GCA_007407185.1. Classification (NCBI taxonomy): domain Eukaryota; kingdom Viridiplantae; phylum Streptophyta; class Magnoliopsida; order Fabales; family Fabaceae; genus Glycine; species Glycine tomentella. The sequence goes on along the minus strand of PYAF01002521.1, from coordinate 20,081 downwards.
AGTTAAAATTAAAGATATTGAAAATAATAGATTGAAATTGATAACATATTAAGAAAATTCCTAAAAAATGTTCTGTGTTGAATAATATCAACTAAAAATACTCCCGTTTAATATATTTATTATAATTT
>PYAF01002521.1:0-13572 GCA_007407185.1 Glycine tomentella | reverse complement strand
AGTGAGTAAAAGGGAATGTTGGCAGAAAAAATGTAGGGGGTGGGCTGGTTTGCAGACTTGAGTGCTCCATTGCACATGTTCAGAAGTTAAATTTGGAACTTGTGAGGAATAATTCAGGTGTGGGCTCCATAAAGCACTAACTTGTGTCTTGCACTTCACATGCTCCTTGTATTTGAGCTGGCTGAAAAAGAACTCCACGGGGGAAGCAACTTACTAAAGACTGCATTGTATAATTAACTCTTTTAGTCATGCACTAATGAACTTCACACTACCAATCTAAATCCCTTCCTAATAACACTAATCATGTTCAATGAAGAAGGGTAAATTTCGGGTTGTTACAAATACAATGACCTATAAAAGTATAATATGTTTTTAAATTCTCACAAAAAACTGATATAGCAAAGCAAATATACTTCTCTATATTTGTTCTATTGCTTGATGTAGTTAGTCTTGTTTGTGCAGTTGTTATTTATTTTCTTAATGATAAAAAATATACTTCCTGTATGTAAATATATAAAACTATTTGCCATCTCAGACCTCTACTTTCTTCATTCTCCTTCACATTTACTTTCATTTGAATACTTTTCTTTCATGTAGAGGTGGACTTCACTCTTCTAACATGCATTTATTATATCCTATTGTGCTTTTAATAAACATTTAACAAGCTATAACTAAATATATCAAAGATCAATTCCGTATAAAATAAGGTGTTCTTAATTTTAGTTCCTTAAAAAAATTGTTTTGATTTTGCTCCTTAAAAGATTTTTTTAGTCCCGACTGTCAAGTAATATTGTTAAATAATGACATCACAATGACATTGACGGTCTATTGACCTGCCACATCATCAAGGAGTCTAACATGACAATCATGTGTATTTTTTGTGTGGTAAATTATGCTTTTAAATTCTCTTGTGTTCAAAATAGTTGATGACGTCAAACAAGATAATAAGAAATTTAAGAACATATTTTACCAAAGAAATTACATATGATTGTCACGTCAAACTTCTTGATAATGTGTCAAGTCAATGGAATGCTAATGTTGTTGTAACATCATCGATTAATATTGTTACTTGACAACCTGACTAAATAAAAAAAACTTTAAAGGACTAAAATAAAACAACCTATTTGAAATATGGGCTTTTGAAGTGGCTAGCAAGAGATGAAAGTCTCACAGCATGAATTGAGCCACATGGAGTTGTCATAGTGCAAATCCATCGATTTGCCACCTGCACGGGCGATAATAGGTTGTGCAAATTTTTATGATTTTATTTAATTAAATTATTCTTGAGAAATTATTTTGAAGTTCAAAAGCTTAACTAGGAAATCCATGTTTTTAAGGTGATAGATTTTGATTTGGCTTGATTATGGAAAATTTGGGATTTCGATTTTTATTTCCTTTACTATCTTCAACACGTTTTCATTACTAATTTTATTGATCATTTTAATTATTGTGTTTATTCACTCTAATCACCTTAAAGTGTCATTATGTCTTTGTCTCTAACGTTCACAATATTTTCCCTATATATATCGTGCTATATGCAGACCAAGGCATTCACACTAACACACAACCTCTTCTCCTTTTTTTTTTTTTTCATTTTTTTTCCTTTGTTCCTAGGTTTGAGTTTCCATCCTTGTTAGTTTTGTAGCCTCAACAAGTCTAAGAGGTTCTTGTTGTATCCTGGGGGACTTACGTGGAATATCACGAATAAGTACTTTAGGACAATGCCAAAACACACATCAAGAAGAAATTGTTCGTGATCTCTGGCGCCTTTCCAACATTACGTGACCCACCATGTAGGTTTGGTTTTAACTTACTTAACTTCAGGCCAAATTATGGCATATTTAAATTTGGGGAGGACTGAACGTACAAAAAAAATTAAGGAAAAAAATCAAACTTTTCTAATTTTATAAGGACGAATAACATATTTTAACCTTTCAAGAATTTCATAGGCTATGTTGGTTCCTTTTATTTTCTCTTCCATTTAATTTAAATCACATGTTTAATTAACGAAATAAGGTCAAGTATAAGATTAGGCTCAAATATTAAAGAAACTATTGACATTGATGGTTCTATAAGAAAGAAGAAACAATAAAGAGAAGACACAATTCTTCGAAGTACGAGTAAAACACCAACCTTTAGATCGACATGCCCACACCAATTTCTACGGAAATTGGATGTAATAGGATGTCTCGACAAATCTCTTTTAGGATACATTGGAGTTCTTTGATATTTCATACCATGATCAAGCATATCGTAAATGATAGTTTACATAATAATAATTTCCTTATTTCTCTTTGCAGATAAGGGAAGAAATAAAATGATTTAGATAAAAAGAATTTGGTGATTTGTATGTGATTTTGTTATGGGTTTTTTTGGCATGTATATTGATTCTATTTATAAAATATCTCCAGTAAAGAAATTTAACATTCTAAAGAGACACATCTTATGACTCTTTGTGAAAAGTCACATCTCATGACTCATACAAAGAATCACATTTATTCATACTTTCACTTTTACATAAATAAACACATAACTAGATGAAAGACTACAATCTTTTGTTTATTTAAAGTTTTGTTTGACAAGTCAATTCAGCTAGTTTTAACCTTTTTTTACTAGTTGAAAAACTTGTTTTAAACATTTTTTTAAAGTAGTTTTTAGGGTTTTTTATTAGCTTCTACCTGTTTTGAAATATTACTTGAAGTAATGTTTTTTAAAATGCTAACTTCTAATTTTTTTATATTTTATTTCCTTTTTATCCTTAAAATATTTATTCGATTTTTAATTACTTTTTTTAAACATGTCATTTTACGTTTTCCAGCTACTCCAACCTCTAATTTTACCGAACACTTATGATTTAATAAGTTAGCTTTAAAACTTCCAACTAACTTTTTAGCTTCCAGTAAATTTTCAACTAATTTTATCAAACATAACCTAAAAATCTCACACAAATTGTTTAGATACATGATACTAACTCGAAACTAGCCTCTTCAAAAAGGACTAACTACAAAGATTTTGGTGCTTTATATGAATTGTTTTTTTAAAAAATAATTTACATGCAACATTAAAAGAATGACGAGACAATAGCAATTAAACACTCTTAATTTTGGGGAGTGATTAATGTTTCGTGTATCTTTCTTAAGAAAAATAAAACATTTCGTGTATCTACTCGATTGAAACGAGCAAGTGTTTAAACAAGGTTTGTAATTTTTTCTTTTCGCCACAAACAATTAAAGGGGTGTAAGAAATTTTCAGTTGAAATGTTGGTCGATTTACGAACTAACATCTATTAGAGACCTTATAGCAACGGTTTTGTGTTCCGATGGTGGCAACTATTTTATTTTTATTCCAAGTGGATTAATTATTTAACTGTAATAAAGAGAGGAATACTAATTACACTCTTTTTTTGAATATTTTCTTTTTGTTATAATTTATTAAAAATTACCAATTTTAATTGATTTTATTTTTCAATTAATATTTTTATTTTTTAAATTTATATTAAAAAAATAAAATCTTCCAAAATTAATGATTTTTAATAAATTCTAACAATCACATAGGTTAGTTGGCTAGCGTCGACAATGCTCGCAGCAGGTGCACGGTCATTAACGGATGCTACCTGGTTTGATCCTATCAGTAGTCATATGCTTGTCTCAAAGATTAAGTCATGCATGTGTAAGTATGAACTAATTCAGACTCTGAAACTGCGAATGACTCATTAAATAAGTTATAAAGTGTCTGAAAAAGGAGCATAGATAACATACCTCAAATAAATAAATAATCAATACTGTCACTAATTGATCACTCGTCATAGCTATGTGTTTATTATTGACATGAATGTTGACCGATTATCTACAAATAGTATATAAAGTTAATTTGGCATCAGATGACAATTTTATTACAAGTAAATTAAAAAAAATACTCAGGTTAATGGCTCAGAATATAAGCTGTCACAATTGGTTTAACTTTTTATGTTGCCTCTGAAAATAAGTGTGGAAATTACTGACTCCATCCAAGTATAATGGCGTTTGCATTTCAATCAGGCGTGATACCTACAAAGGAAGACTCAATGTTAATATGTTTAAGAGCTGTACAAATAATTCAAGAGATACCCCTGCATTCCATTTTATTTGACTTTTAAGGTCTTGGCACAATAATCAAGAAATATAATTAATATTTTAGATTTCGTAAAATTACTATGTGATTTCTTAATATATACCTTCCCTTTTATATTGTTAAATTCTTTCTTATCTATATTTTTTTATTTTCTCACTCCATAATAAATGGTTAAGTATATACTAGAAAAAAATATTTAATAATGATTTGTTGATATTGTAAAATGACAACTAAAACTGAAAAACAAATTTTTGCTAAAACTTAAATAAAATAAAAATTGGGATGTTGGGAGTAACTAAATGGTTGTATGAAAACACAAAAGAATCTATGGGTAAAGCATGCTGACAAGTGACAAGTTATGCAGCTGCATATGTTCTAATATTGTAATGGTATCTGCAAAAAAAAAAAAATTATCCCCGCAAATCCTTTTAAAACTCTCGAGCAAGCCATGGGATAACACCTCAGCAACTCTTTTCTAGAAAGAGAATAGAGTCTTCAAGGTCTGTGACTCTGAGGATGAAGTTTGTACAAGCATCATTACTCTATATTTGACAGGGTAGATGGTGGTCAAGATGACAATTTAAAATATGTCTGAAACATCCTCAAAGAAGATAATTCTTTTGCAAATCCTAAAGAAGGCAGATCATACCTTGAAAGCGATCTTGTGACCGCAAATGATTCTAATTACAAAAGCATTTAAAGTTTATACTTTATGGTCAGCTTGCAAAGTTACAATTCTTTACCTTTCTTCTAATTGCATGACTTCAACTCTTAAGACAAATCATGCTTCACTATTTAGCTACTCTGTTGGCTGTGAATGAATATAAACTGCCTGTCAACTATGTTAACTACATTTTTTTTTTAACATTTTCAGATTTCTATAAGAAACCAAATAAAAGTGGATTGTATTTCATGAGTTACTTCTATGTTTCCTTGAATTACTTACAAAACCGTTCTATAATTTAGCACCCTTATCAAAAAATATGAGAAACTAGTATAAGTTAAGCTCACCAGCTGGTAGCAAACATGTACGGGAAAAAAGAAAGAACTTCATTATGTATGAAATGCCACTACAACAGTTGAACTCAGGAACAAGAAATGCTAGAGGGAAACCATTTTGAGCATAGTGCTAAATTATGATTATGTCACACCTGGCAACTAAAAGAACGGATGAGTCACAACTTACAGCTCTTTGAAAAGCAAAACTTTCCTCTTGACCAGAAAGTATGGATGTGATACCAGAAGGGGCACCTCCTGAGCTCACCCTACCTTCTGCCAAGACATTACGGCGAAGTTTCCCACCTTCAGTCTCTGTTTCGAACTGGAAACTGGAACCAAAACAGGAGTAAGAAGGTTCAGTTAACAATGCATCATTTAATTAGGAGCACCACTACTATCAAAAGCAAAGCTGATGAGCCTCATGTCAATATTGCTTTATTCAAAAGGAATGCAGACCCCAAGAACACAACGTGTGTAAATAGTAGCTTCTAATTAAAATTACAAATTGTCACAAGAAAATCTAATAGACGAGGAATTTGACAATTTCATGATTTTTAAGTCTGCCTGCCTTCTATGCCATGTTTGGAAATACATGGGAAGTTAACCTTGGATATCAGGGTAGACGGTAGTCAATATAAGATTGTTTTAAGAGTTATAATCTGATTGATACCAGTTGGTGTTACTATCACAATGTGCTTAGTAATTTGGATTATAATCAAATATCATTAACAGGAAAATGATTGGGGAATTTAACAGGAATGTTTGCCACACATACCCCTTTGTTTCTGGCTACAAGGCATAACAAGCATCAGAATCAATTACTATGTAATTTATTGAAGGTGACATGACCAAAAAGGTAAATAACATTATCACCCACTGGGGGCGAGCCCTAGCACAACAACAAAGTTGCACTTTGATGACCAGCTGGTCAAGAGTTTGAATCCAAAAACAGTCTCTTTGCATATGCAAGGAGAAGAATGCGTATAATGACCTTCCCAATACTTTTGCAAATCAAGAAGCCTTTGGCTCACCAGGGTTTATTAGTTTAGTTTTTTATTAGGGAAGGTCTACAACAATTATACTATGTAATACATAGCTCTTCATGCATCATATAGCTCATAAAACAGACAAAATAACCTTTCCAAGTCAAAAAGTGTGCCCTCCTCAGTTCCTTGAAATAATTCATCAATTGAAGAGGATGCCAAACAACATAGGCAGCAATGATGATTATATAACTCGTCAATAAGGGTGATAAATCTCCGTGCCTGAAATGTAGAAAATGTTTTACTCAAAACAGGATACGGAAAGTAGAAACAAGTGTACTATATAGAAATGCCAAGGTTAATGCATAAAAATGTTAAGCATTGTATTTGAGGAATATCCGGAAAAATCATACAGATACACAGTTACAGAGTAAGAAAGCAAGTTTCTGATATATTTTGCAACGAAAAATTAGGCAGTTATCACTACATATGGCGCAAATTCAACTTATTTGTACTGATAAATACCTTGTCACGGATGCGCATACTCATTACTGGAATGTCAGATATGAAAACAGTGTGAAAGTTTTCAGCTACTGCAATATAATCTGCTGCACCCAACTGAAAATCAAAACAATTAGAGAGAGCATATCAAGTGCAACTGCTTGCATGTGAACAATTACAGAAGAAAATTTAAAATCATGATCATTTAAATGCAAGCCAAATAATGATGAAAGAACAAGGGAATAATAACAAAGCATAGTTAAGGTCTCACAACCAACCACCTAAACATGGACCCATGGTGGTCTTCTGGGTACTCTTTCCCTTGCTAGATTTTTAATCAACCTGGCCTTGTCCCTCCTTTCCTACTTCAGCTTAAACATTCTTAAACTCAAACTTAGAAGCTCAATTTTTTTCTTATTATAAAATTATAGAATAATTCCTATCATTTATTGCTGTAAATATCACTTATTATATGCTGTAATCAGAGTAGAAATATGCTGTAAATACATGTATTTTGATAGTTTTAGAAATAACTAAAATTGTGGGATTTGATTTTGAAATATTTTCAACATAATCAATGAGGGTTGAGAGGATTCTTTCGAAGCACTTCTAAATACTTTTGGCCTTTATGTCCTACATTATTAGCATAATAAGTCTTACATTATTCTAGATCTGTACTCCAAGACTTTCGTTCCCTCTACCTCAAGGCAATAATAGTTGCTACAAGGTCGCCAAAAAAAGAATAAACCACAGAATGCAAAGAGTTTAATCATCAAATGTACCATCATATCTATGAAGTATGAACTAACTCTTGAAAGTTGTTCATACCCATTTGAGCCGTGAACAGTTTAATGAAACACACAATATCAACTTGCCATTTAAGTAAAAAATAAAAGTAAACCAAACAATAAGGTTTAATAATTATATTGGCTGAAAAAATACTTTAGACAATAACCAAACTAAAAGAAATAATGTACCGGACGACCGCAGAGATACTCAAATGTGAACCGTGCAACTCCATCAAAGCTTTGAGGAACCTCAAGTGTCCTGGCACAGAAAGAAATTATATTGTCCATGCTTATTATGCATACTCGTTTGATAGAATTAAGTATAAATAGGATACCTTCCAAACATCACTGAGATGGTGTTGGAGATTATTCTTCCTCCCAATCTGCCTGTAACATCATGCCACTTTTTCTCAAATTCATTCATCGCTTCCTTTTCAATAGGCCAGAAATAGTGCACCTACATATCTATACCCATTGAAATTCCAATATATTCCAATTTCAAAATGCATAATAAGATGCCTTGTTAGCATGTAACTCTAAGAATACACCTTGGGTGGACAGAAAAACTATAATAGGTGGATGAATGTTAGCACAAGTTTCATGAAATGAATATTGTTCAAAAACAAAAAATTATACATGAGTTTCTTGGTAACGTCAAACATGGAAGCATCCTTAGTTGGTGACTTTCCTCCTTATAATATGTTTCTGAGACTAGAAAAGAAAAGTTGTAATGTCGGCATCCCAGTTTTGTAGTTGACGAAGAAAACATATTAACAATGAAATTTCATTAAATTGATAAAGTTATATGCATTGTTTTGGTTAACTAAACCGTCAATGTGAAGTTAACTGTTAATGATAATCTTTTCATTAAGGTGCCTACCTAGAGTAACACATTTCCATTTGTAGTTCATCAACCATCATGGCCTATGTTTTCACAAAAACAACAAAAGTCTTATCTCATGAGGTGAGCTCTGATACATAGATCACATGATGCCATTGGGCTTGGTTAAAGACCAAATCCTTAGAGATATTATTCACTATGAGATCCCTCTTAACAACTTCCTTCAACATCCTTCTTGGTCTTTCTCTCCCTCGTTTCACAAGACTAAAAACTAGGCAATTTGTTGTTCTTACAGGTGCTTCCAATGGCTTTCTTGTTTGTGTCCAAACCACCTATATTGATTGATTTAGTGTCATCTTTTCTTCAATCAGTGCCACACCAATATCCTCTTGCATACAATCATTTTGGATTTTGTCCTTTCTTGTGCAGCCATACATCCATATTAACATTTTCATTTTTGTTACTCCCACATTTTTTCTCTTGTTTCTTTAAAGCCCAACATTCACTACCATAGGGTATAGTCAAACATATATGATAAAACTTCTTTTTGAACTTGGTAGGTAATTTGCAATCACAAACAACCATCAATGGTTTTCTCCATTTTAAAAATTCAGTTTGTATTCTATGTATAACATTCTCATTAATTTCCCTATCATTTTGTAATATTGATCTTAGATATTTAAACTTAGGAACTTCTGGTATGACATCTCTCAATTTTACTTCCAAGTCATTTTCCTCTTATTTCTTGTTATGATTGCAATGCATACACCCTTACTCCTACTTATGCGATACCCTTTGGTTCCAAAGTCTATAATAAAAGCTCATGTATAGAATTAACCACATTCCCTAATTCCTCTATCAATACTATATCATTTGCAAACAACATGCAATTAAGGATAGTCTTTTGTATGTCCATAGTAACCACAAGTAAGGACTTAAGTTTGAACCTTGATGTCATCTTATCCTTATATAGAAGTTCTTAGTCTCACTTCATGAATTTCTCATACAATTGGTTACTCCATCATACGTGTCTTGTCCATGAACCCTAAAACACTAACCGTATTGATACTAGATTACTAGTCATAATCCTAACTAATTAGGAAAAGGCTTGGTTGTTGCTGTTGTTGGATTACTACTCCTCTACTATGAAGGAAGTTGACATATTTGCATATAGTTATTTTTTGATAGCTGAGACAAGGATTTGGAAAATAACAAATATCTTAAATTCTCACCTGGTTTTCTGATTTTTGTGCTATAAAACGACGGTAGTCAATTTCACTCCCTATCAATACCTTCTCACAATGTTCTTCCAATTTGGAGACAAGTTTCTGGAATATTTCTTTTTGCATACCAGCCTGCCCAAAAAAAACAAGTATGAGGCCTTGTTTCCAATTGATCTAGGTTGAGAGGGGATCTGATTCCTCCAAAACAGAAAATTATCAGGGATGCCAATGGTGTAATTATTGACCCGTAACACAACTGAAAAATGGGTAAAACTGACAATACATACTATGAAAGATTGACTAGTAAAGAACACACCTCGTTTAAGTCCTTTGGTGCTCGATTACTGGTAGCCACAATTATAGTTCCACTACTCAGCAATCTGCTTAGAATTCCAGATAAAGCCACAATAGCAAATACATCAACAGTCTGAAATTGAAGTACCAAAACAGTCATATTCTACACTACAAGATATAGAATGAAAAAAAGAAGTGATGTAGTATAGAGGTAGCTCAGCAATCATGCTAACAACGAGTCAAGGAGGAATGAAAAAACAGGTGCAACTCAATCTAAAAACAGTGGTGCTTCAATGCCTTCGTAGGAGTTTTCACTAGAATACTAGATAGTAGGTACTATGATCTGGAATTGAAGTATACATATGATTAGGGGAAATATTTGTAGCCAAGTAACCCAAACAGATTACACATGAGAAAATAGACCAGGGAAGTAGAAAACTACATAAACTTCACACTGCCGCAAAATCCTTTCAGATGGATCATGAAAAACTACTCCATGAAGGAAGGACATTCCCAGTGTTCACCAAAAATCACAAATTTATTATAAAATAAGAACGTAATCCATTAAATCCATTATACTCTCCCCAAGTGATCAAATCAATATTAATGGATAGTGGTATGGAACTATAATTTGGGATACAAATATGGGGAATTCATTATAACAATGTACGAATTTTCCCTTACCTGTATCTCATCAAAGCACAAAATGCTAGCTCCCTTTTCATTCTCTTCTCCATCCAGGAAAAACATATCTGCTACAGCAGGAAGAATGTTTTTCATCTGTACCTCTTGCTTGTATCTTTCTTCAGCAGCCAACCACTCCTTAGCTTTCGTGTCAAAAGGAAGACTCATAATCCAACCAGCAATGGTCGATTGCAAAGGCTTCTCTTCTATTTGGTTCTTCCATATCTTGTGCATTTGTTCATTAATTCTAAGCATGGCCTGCATATTAGTGGAGGAATTGCTTTCAGCACATGTTCATAATAATTATCAATGGCCTGACTAAAGTAAGATGGTGCATTTAGATGAAATTTACATCAATATGACAAAAAGCTCAAAAGCATAGTAAAAGACTCACCTCATGAAAGTGATACCTTCTTCGATGTTTTACAATTCCTTTGGTGGCACTATAAAACATGTCCATCAGCATTGTCTTCCCTTCAGCATTAGAAATGCAACCAGATAGTTAGAGAAGTGTTAGATATTGTACATATCTTTATTTATGATAATTAGACAATTGTTGGATATTGCTAGATATCCTTAATTATGGTAATTGGGAAATTCTAGGAGTTACATAATTATCGTAATTTGGTAATTATTTTCTCTATAATGATTACCCATGCTATATAATAATATACTCCATTCTGTGTGCATTGATACACAAATTCGGTCATGTCTCTTGCATTCTTTTCTTCACAACATAATATCTAAGCCTCACAGAGACAACCCTATTTCGTGCTTTCCCAGTGGACCCATTTTCCATTGGTGCCTTTTTTTGGAAATCGTGTCTCTCTGGTTTAGTGTCATTGTCCTACTCTTTTTTGGCACTTTTTTCCTCCATTTTGGTCCTACCACTGTTGCTGCACCATCGTTCACCTCTCTTTCCAGTTGCCATCAATGTCATTGTGCTTGCCATGGTGTGCTCCACCCTGTTTTATGCTTTCACTTCCCATTCTGGAACCCCTTACCTTCTGTTTTTCCTTTTTTCTTACTTTATAGTTTGTTTCTCTTTCTTCCAGGCTGACCCATGGCTTGGGGTGTAAATGAACTAAGCTATTCATGAACTATTCGAGTTCAATTCGTTAAATGCTTGATCAAGCTTGTTTGTTTAATCAAACAAACTCAAGCTTGAGATTAGGCTCTATTAATTAAATGAGTCAAACCTTAGCTTTACAAGTTCTAATTAACAGCTCTTGAAGATATATATGAGTTTATAGTGGTATGGTGTCCTATATTTTAGACATAGTCATACCCTAATGTCTGTATAAAAGTCCGCATTTCATATTTAGAAATCAAATCAGGCTAATATAAGTTTGCATTATAGGAGAGCATAAAAATCCAAAAAAAAGTACGAGAAGGTAAATACCACTGCCAACATTGCCATATATGTAAATCCCTTTAGGAGCTGGAGGAGCAATTGGACAGCGACCAACTAGTGAATCCAACTTGTTCTCTCGTTTGAGATATGATACCCATTTCCCTACCCCTGGCTCCATATTTTTTGGTCTTTTCCTGAATCACAAAAAAGGACATGTAGCTTCAACACATCCTAACCAAGACGGAGAAATGGAAGAAAATTTGCAATAAGCAAACAGAAGCTGGATTTGGAGTTGTTAGGGTCAGTGAAATCACATTGGTTTAAGCCTTCAGCTGAAACAAAACCATGTCAAATTAACTCAAACCTTACCGGGATGCCCACCTTTCGGTAAGCTTATTGTTCAACCCCTTCCACCAGTCCTCGTCTTTCTGGTGCAGTTCAACTTCCTCCATGAGAAGCCTCTGCCGCTCATTCTCCCGCTGCTTCTCCCAATTAGCTAGATTCACCTACCAAGAGTGAGGACAAATTCAAAAACCACATACACAAACACAAACAAAAACAATTCAAGCAGTGCAATCACAACTAAAAAAACACACAGATGCTAATTAGTGCAACAAATAAAAAATTAAAAAAACTAATAGAATATTCCAATTCCAAACATACATGATACTCTTCCATATCTTTCTCATACTGCTCCAACCTTGCAAGCAAATTCTCAAGCTCCGATGCAACACTCTCTTGGAAAGGATCGTGCCGCAACTTCCCTTGATCAACTAGACTCCTGTACTGCACAAGCGGCCCTGAAAAGAACACCCCAATTCCCGCACAGAAATAAACGAAACTTCGATTCAAATTTGAAATATTAAGACAATTAACGATTAATTGATAACAATTAAGATACAGAACGTGGAGGATTATGATCCCGAAATGAAATTCAAATTGGAAAAAACTGTGAATGGCAATGAACCTGGACGGTTTTGGCGGCGAAGGTGCGATTGATCGCAGTAAGAACGAAGCGCATTGGCGCAAAGTTTGGTTTCTGGGCTTGCGAATGCAGCGAGTTGTTTCGATTTAGACAGAAGATTCGAGATTCTTCTCATATTTTGTTGTTGTTGTGTGCCTCTTCAAAACTCAATGAACTTCTTCACTCGCATTTCAATGGCTGGTAAGAATGCTTGAAATATAACAGAGGGGAATTGAGAAGGAAGAAAGAAAGGTAGATGGTGAGTGACGTGGCTGCTTCCATGACCACCAGAACAAACAAAACTGAAAAGTGAAAACGGATGTTAATGTTGTACTGGCTATGCAATATTGATTTTCTAAGTATTAAGCTACAATAACACTTGTAAGTTTAACTTTAACACATTTATTATATGTATTTAATTATGTGATTATTATTAAAAAAATTAATTAGATTCTTTAATTATTTAAAAATGCTACATAGTTGTAATATTTTTTTCACCAATAATAGCTTGATTGACAAAAATTATATAAATAGACATTTTAACATCCATTGTATTACTAACTAATATAAAAATGTCTTTTATTAATATATTTTTGTTATCCTTGATAAAATTAGTTGAAAAGTTAAATGAGAATTAGTTAAAAATTAAAAAATTATCTTATTAAATTATATAGTATTAGGTAAAATTATTTATTGAAGTAGTTAGAAAATTTAAAATTACTTAAATGATAAAAATAATAAAATTTTATCTTAAATATAAAAGATTAAAAAGGAAATATAATAAATATTTAAGGATAAAAAGAAAATAAATATAAAAAATTGAAAATTAAA
>PYAF01002520.1:412683-455389 GCA_007407185.1 Glycine tomentella | reverse complement strand
TGATGGACAGCTCGAACTTGCCAAAGTACACACTGACCTGAATTGGTCAGACATGATGACCAAGATAGTTCCTACTTGGAAGTTCGAAGATTGTTGCAAAGGTGCTGGTTTGATAACCCCGTCTGATTAAGTCGGAAAGGGGGAGATTTGTTGGCACCGTTTCCTCCTTGACAGACGGAGAGAAGAATTTTCAAAGCAAATGGGGCCCACGCAAAGAAAAATGAAAAAACAAAGGAAGAAAGGAAGAGGAACGCGTTCGGTGCGGCGAAATTTACGGATCGGAACGCGTAAGAATTTCCTATAAATAGGGGATTCATTTCTTCAGTTCTGCAGATCAGAAATCAGAGAAAAACCTGAGAGAAAAAGTTCTTCAGAGAGAAAAGAGTGATCCACTAATTTTAGTGAGAGTAGAAATTCTCCCAGTGAGAGATAAAAATAGTGTGAGCCATCCTTAGTGGGTGAAGAAATTTTGTGAGTAAGCCTCTAGTCTGATACTAGAGAAATCATTCTTTTGTAATCCTACTTTTATAGTGGAAGTTTTTTTAGGCCAGTGCCCCGTGGTTTTTACTTCTCACATTGAGGGGGTTTTCCACGTTAAAATTGTTGTGTGTTCTCTGGGTGATATTTTTCTGCTTCTTTATTTTTCACCTCCTCAAAGGTTCATTCCGCTTCCGCTAACAAGAGGTTGCTACCTACCCAACACAAAGAGGGCTTACAGAAATTTTGATGACTCAATTCCTAATAAATCAGCAGATTTATTCAAAGCATTTTTCCAGGCTTGCACCTTGGTCATATTTTCTTCCATGCTCAGCAAATACATTTTTGTAACTCCCTGATTGATGTCTACATCTGTGGGTTCTACATGATAGAAAACAGGGATTAAAATCTGCCCATGTTTCTCTCTGCATTCAAGTATAGTCGCAAGATCTGTTAAACACCAACGCAAAGAAGCATATTCATGAGAGAATATGATTAACGAAATGGATGATTCTTTAATTGCGCCAACAAGTGATGGCCATATTTCATCTCCCCTCCCAAGTTTATCATCCACGAATGCATTTATTTTCTTCATTTGAAGAGTGTCAATCAAATGGCTAAGAAACCCGGCATGGATATCCTTGCCCCTGAAGCTAACAAAAACATCATACTTTACTTGAGGAGGGTTGTTATCTGACTTGGGTTATTCCTCTGCACCCTTCAGTTTTCGAAAAAACCGAGAGAAAAACAAAAACAATACACAAAGAAATAAGCAAGAGACAACAAAATAGGACATATTCAATTTCCTAAACAACTCAGAGATGGTGTGGTGTTGGATTAGATTAGAACAAATGCACTCTGCATCTTTATTTATTTGTCTCTGCACCGGAAATATGTATGAGCCACAAGGTAAGAATAATCTGGAAAGAAAAAGAAAGTTAGAAATGAAGTGGAAAAATCAAATAGTTTATGACACATAAACATCTATAACAAGTTCAAGTGAGGAAGGAGGAGGAAGTCATATCAGCTTCTCCAAGATTAGCAAGCTTTCAATTAAGCCTTCATCTTCATCAAATTAAGCCTTTGTTCTTATTTTCTTCTCCCAAAAATGAATAATTGACAGAGATCAGAGTAAAGCAGTCATTGGCCTCGAACGGTATGTAGCTAAGTCAGGGTTCAGAGTCAACTGTTGTTCATGCATGTTGGAACCTGATCCTGCCTGCCATATGCAGTTTAAGAAGCAATTTAAAAAAAAAAAAAAAAAAAAAAAAGAAGCAATTTCGTTGAAAATGTCCCAAATATTGTAAAGCCAAGCGATGCTTTTGGTGCTAGTTTTCATTTTTCAAAGTCAACTCTTGCTCATGTATGCTGGAGCGTCATCCTGAAAACCCTGCAGATTAGGAATCAATTTCAATGAAACTTTCAATTTGAAAGTACCCCAAAGTCAACTTTTCTAGGTTCACATGAAGAGTTAGTTGCAGGATCAAAATTCTTAGAATAACCTGCAGGTTCACATGAAGGTTCACCCTTTGAGTTTTTTCTATTGAAGATTTTACTGGAAACACATTTATAGAGAATTCAACGTATTTTTTGATCTAGTAATAGTATTAATTTCTGTAACATTACTTTTCAACACTAGCTAAAAACTATTTTCAACAAAGCCAATAAACCTGGATTCACAAGTTTTAGAGCCAGTTTTCTTTTCTTAGATTTAGATAATAAAACTTTAGCAAAATTAGAGAGCCGACACTTTAAATATTTTTTAAATTCGGAAATCATTTCTCCCAAAGTTCTAAAGGAGTTATATTAGTTTTCTTATATATAATTATATTTTATATATGGCAATAAGAAAGTACTGCTTTCCTCCATCAATTTGAAGGAGATCAGCAGTTTGCCTAGCATTCATTATTTACCTTGATGATATAATTTTTCCTTTTAACTAGTAATGAGGAGGTGTTAACCCATGACTTATTCCATATTATTCACAAAAGAAACTAAAAAAAGATCACTAAGGTTTGATTTGTTCCAAGTCTTTTAATTATCTTGTTTGATTTGTTTTCTTCTTCTGTTTATAATTTCAAAATTTATCTTCTGTTTCATCTCTTGTTCTTAGTAAATATACATGAGAATCTTGAATAATAATCTATAAAAGTCATATAAATTCTTTCCTCCTCTAGGCATTGTAGATTTTGAGACTGAATCACCTAAACCAGAGTATACTAAGACTAAGAGATCAGTTTTGCGAAATTCTGGAGGTTTACACGGTTATGCATGCTTTTAGATGTCGAGATTTTTTTATGCGAAGTTGTGTCCTATATCAGTTTGCTAGTTGTCAAGTTAGCTATAAACAGATTTTCTGTTATGTTGGTTGGTGGCCAACAACTAACTGTATTTCAGTTTTCTGTTTTGGTTGTTTCTTCTTGATAGCTAGTTATCTTTAGTGCTATATATTGATAAGTAACAGTAAGGTCTGCATGTGTAATCACATAAGAGGAAGATTGGAGTGTATGAGAGAGATAGAGTGAAGCTTGGTGATTCTTGATGCTGTTGCCTAAATAGCAAAAGAATAAAGCAAGATTTTATTTTGTACACAGCGATCTTTGTAACTCTTGCTCCATAGTAGATAAGTTTAGCTTCCTTCCCGTGGATGTAGGTCCTTTTGTGACTGAACCACGTAATTGCTTGTGTTCATCTTCTAACTCTTATCTTTGTTTGATTCAAATTTGTTTTCTGGTTTATTTACTACATGCTTGCTGTTCTGGTGTTTTGTTTTCTGGTTTTCTTGTATAGTTGCAGGCAGGAACCATAACATTTTATTATTGGTTAATTATAAGTTATGCAGTATTCCTAACTCCCTCATTTATTTATTTAGAAAAAGTTAACAAGTCCTAATCTAGGATGCGTTAGATAAATAAATTCAAACAAGTAGAAGATGATACATTTGGTTCATTATTTTAGAAGTGACACATTCTATTTTATTTTTCAACACCTCTTCAATCAACAAATAATTCAACTTGACGATGTAAGAACATTTGTAATGTTTTTGGTGTTTGAACTTTAAATTTTTTTTTCAACAAAACAATAACATGAAGAACAACTAAGTAATAACAATATCATAAGGTGAAATACTCTTAAGATTGCAAGTTTGTTTGAATGCTGCTTATGTTCTGAAAAAGTTAGTTGCTGTTATAGGCTAATAATGATACTTTTTAGCTTAAGTGTGAGTGCTTTTTGGTTTGCTCAACGAGGGGCTTTGTAGTTTTTCTATTTAAACACTTGCTGTAACACTTCATTTGTGTGCAAAACATGAGCATATAACTGACATATATCAGATGAGTTTTTACTCCATTTCGTATTTGTGAGGTAGTTGTTTTCTAATTACAGCCTTTTATTTTACGCATCATCTTAGGTTTTATTGCTTCACCTTATCAGTCTTATTGATTCGTCTGTTCAGTCTTGTACTTATTTGTCTGTTCAGGTATTTTATGCTCACACCCTGTTTCATATACGATTCTTAACATGGTATCAAGAGCTTTATTGATCTTTAAGGGTATGTGAAGGAGAGAAAACCAGAGGTTACGAGGGAGAAAAAACCCAAAAAACAGTGAAAATGCTAATTTATGTTTTTCTTTTAGTGCATTATCACAGTCTGCCTCTTAGTTTTAATATATAAATAGATAGATTGTAATACATGGTTTGTTTGAGTTTAAATGGATTCACAAACATTTTTTCCTGAATTTATTTATATATAAATTTCTTTACTATGGTTAAATAAATTTATATGATAATATAATATAATATGAAATATCTAGCACTACTTTGGAAACACTGCAAACTTGGGGCAAAAGGAAAGCAAAAGTTTGCTAGGGTGTAATTAGATCATTGATTTTTTTTCTCAAAAAAAAAAAAAAAAAAAAAAAAAAAAAAAAAAAAAAAAAAAAAAAAAAAAAAAAAAAAAAAAAAAAAACAGTTCTAACTTTTCTTTTCACATCGCGTTCAAGCATGCAAACATGGAATACGCTTAAATTTCATAAGGGGCAACCCCCATTCTACGGTAACATGTACGTTATTGTCTCAAAAAGGCAAAAGAGAAAAAGAGAAAAAAAAAAAAAAACCAAAAAAAAATAAAAAGTCTACCATATATTACAACTACTAAGTTTACCTAGGGGAGCTACCACTTTGAAGTTTAACAAGAGAATAGTATGCACCCTCACGTCCAAGCGAAATCAATTCGTTATGTGAACCTTGTTCTACAACCTTCCCATTCTTAATCACAGCAATGTAATTGGATTTCTGTATTGTAGAGAGCCTGTGTGCCACTACAATGCATGTTCTTCCAACCATTATCTTCTCTAGTGCTTCTTGGACCAAGATTTCTGACACACTATCAAGTGCACTAGTAGCCTCATCCAGCAGTAGTATTGCAGGATTCTTCAGTATGGCCCTTGCTAAGGCTATTCTTTGTTTCTGACCTCCTGATAGCTGAACTCCTCTTTCCCCACAGTATGTCTCATACCCATCATTCATTCCACTGCCATGACAAAAACCACCAAAACAAAAAGAAAAAATGTTAGTTCCAAGAGGAAGATGGTTTCAAGGTGCAGCTAGTTTATAACTTGGGAAAATGTTTTGCTAACACAAAACTAGTGTTTAGATAATGCTTGAACTAATTTTGTTTTGGGTTTCTCTTTTCCTAAAATTAATGCCTAAAGGGATAAGCTGGCCTAACACAATGTCAGATAATCTTTAAAAACAGAAGCAACATTTAAAAGCCAATTGGAAGAGCTTATTTTCAGCTTGGTGGGACTTATCTTATAAGGTAACCACCTGTGTAAGTATTTGGGAGAGTTTATGATATTTCAATAAACTGTTTTAAGCTTATTTTCAGAAGCTCTCTAGAATAACTTATGAAAACAGCTTATGACTTATATAAAAATAGATTAAGAGGAGGGATCCACTTACTCCAAGAATAACTCTTTTAAAGTTGTTTACTCCTATTAATCCTATTTCTTTTTCCATTGTCGAAACAACTTATACATGAGTGCTTACATGAAAAGCACGTTTTCAATAAGTGCTTACTGGAATTGTTTACCAAATGCACTATAAATAAAGCTTCTATAGAGGCTAATTGGAGAAGTTTTTACTTTCAAGGACAAGAAGTTAAAAAAAAAGCAGTGTCAAATTCTACTTTGTATTTAGTTAGTTGTTCACTCTAGCAGCCTGTGCATGTCAATTAAGCTGGGCTTATGGTTAGTATTGATTGTAATTCTTGTTTTCTTCCCTAATGTTGAGCTTAGGCAAATAAAAGAGTTTTTGGCATCAGTAAAAAGAATGATTAAAAAAAGTGATTGTGAAAACTTTAAAAAAAAAAATGTTTTCCATTAGAGTTCTCTCGTACCTTATGAATTCGTGAGCATTAGCCAGAGATGCAGCCCTTCTTATCTCAGATTCAGTAGTGTTTTCTTTCCCATAGGAAATATTTTCTCGAATGGTGCCAGCAAAAAGGGTTGGCTCCTGACTCACTAATGCAATTTGTGACCTCAGCATTCTCAAATTATAGGACTTGATGTCTTGTTCATCTATGCATACCGTTCCCTTTGCAGGATCATAAAACCTTTCAATAAGACCAATAACAGTTGATTTACCACAACCACTGTGCCCCACTAGAGCGACAGTTCTCCCAGGTTCAACTTTAAGATTCAGACCCTTGAAAATCATTTGATCAGGTCTAGATGGATATGCAAAGAATACACTCTTAAGCTCAACTCTGCCCCTTAATTTCCTCTTCTTCTCACCTCCCCATGAGGTCTCAGGATCAATATCAGTTTTCCTGTCTAGGATTGCAAAAACTGATCCAACTGCACTGCTTCCTTTGGACAAGTCAGAAGTCATGCTTCCAGCATCTGCAATAATGTATGCAGTGAAGAGTAATATTAAAAAGGCTTGGAAAAGGTGCTTTGGTTCTATTTGCCCATCTATCAAAAGCCTCCCACCATACCAGTAAGCCAATGCTGTTGATGAAGTGTTAAAAAACTGGGAGCTGAATAGACCAAAGCCAGAAATCCATGACTGCCTAATACTCTCCTCTTTAGGCCCCACCATTGTGGATTTGAAAAGTGCCAACATTCTTTTCTGAGAGCTGAAGGCAGTTATGGTTCTGTGGTTTATAACAGCTTCACTTGCAAGTTGGCTTCCCTCCCTTTGAGCTTTACGAGCTTTCTCGGCCATACTCTTCATCAAGACACTTCTCGAGTAAAAGCTTCCAATGACTAATGGCTGCACTGCAATCATCACAAGGGAAAGCCTCCATGTGAGCACAAGTCCTAGAGTGTAGGCCAAGATAGACCCAAAAATTGCTTGGGCCAACAAAGACATTCGATCACCAACAAGGGAACGAACCAAGTTGGCTTCTGAGGACAATCTTGCACAAATGGATGCACTTGTGTTATCTTCATGATCAAACCACCCTATTTCAAAAGTCATCAGCTTCTCTAGTATCTTCTCTCTTATTCTTTTGGTCAACCTTTCTCCCATGACTGCAAAGTTATAGTGTTGGAGAATACTAGTGAAGAAGTTGAAAACACCAATTCCTAAGAAAACGAGGGCCAGCACTTTAGCTTTAGACTTCATCTCAGAGCTATCAGTTTCAAAATAAACTGATATAAGTGTTCCTACACAGTATGCATTTACAGGTTGTACTGCTCCTGACCCTATTGCTCCTAAGATTCCTAGCATTGCTCTTCCCCACTCAGGGGCATTCATTTTCAGCAAACGCCACTGCGAAGGAGCTGGATGATATGTTCTTTTCAAGTTATCTTCAAAACTATCATCATCAGGGTCATATTGGATAGAATAGGAGTAAGGTGTTCCCATGGAAAATCCCTGACTGAAAGGATTCAACATGGGAGTGCCTACAGTGCTTGATCTGAAACTTACAGTTGGACTTTGTGGAATGCTCATTCTGTGGGAGCTCTTTCCCTCTGTAAGAAGATTGGAAGGTTTGGATTCATCATTCTGAGTTGTTATTTGCTGCAACTCTACCATGTGAGCATACTCACCATCAGCCAATTCCATGAGCTCATTATGTGTACCTAATTCAATGACTCTCCCTGATTGAAGGACTGCAATCAAGTTAGCTGTTCGAATTGTAGACAAGCGGTGAGCAATGATGATTGTTGTCCTTCCTTTTGAAGCTTGATCAATTGCTGCCTGTACCACTCTTTCAGATTGAGCATCTAGTGCACTGGTAGCTTCATCAAGCAAGAGAACCTTTGGATCCCTTAGTAAGGCTCTTGCTATTGCAATGCGTTGCTTCTGTCCACCAGACAGTTGAAATCCAAACTGCCCTACCTAGGAAATCCATTGTGAAGCTTTAATCAAAGCAGCTTACATAACAAAAATTTGATTAAAAGTTTGTTCTTTACATCTCACATTTTTTTTATTTTAGTACATGAAAAAAAAATTATATTTTGGTCCTTACATGAAAAAAATGCTTGTAAAATAGTATTTGCCGTTTATTGAAGGTATGATGGTGCATGATTTTGCTCAGTTTTCCACTAAGATAACATGGGGATACATAGGATTAAATTTTAGTCAACTCTGCAAAATCTGACACTCTAATAACTTTGGTAAACAGTAAGAATCAATTCGTAAACATTTTTCATTTAAGGACCAAATTGTAGAGTTTTCTTATGTAAAGATCAAAATGAAAAATGGTATATAGTCTTGTTTAATACAATATTCAAGATCAAGCCATTTTGATGAGCTCGGGTGAAAAAGTATTAGTTGGAAACCTTTAAATTTGATAATTAAATTTCAAAGAAGCATACTTAAACTAACTGAAAATTTTAACTCGAACATAAACGAATTTATAGAGATTTTGTTCTGTTTCCTCATATTCTCTTCCATATATAGTGTTAATCTGTTTTCATACTTTGTCTGAGCAAACAAGTTGAGATCAACTTACTTGAGTTTCATATCCATCTGGTAACTTGACAATGAAATCATGTGCATTAGCTGCTTTAGCCGCACTAATCACACTTTCCATTGAGGCTCCCTCTTTTCCAAACAAAATATTCTCTTTTATGGAAGTGGCAAAGAGAACAGGCTCTTGATTTACTAGGCCAAGTTGAGATCTCAACCACTTGAGCTGAAGCCTATTAGTCTTGTGACCATCCAAGAGTATTAATCCCTCAACAGGGTCATAAAACCTTTCAAGCAGTGCTATGATGGTGGATTTACCGGAACCACTACCTCCCACAAGGCCTACACTCTTGCCTGCTGGGACAGTGAGATTGAATCCCTGCAAGACTGGTGTGTCTGGCCTAGATGGGTAACAGAAGTAGACGTCTTGAAATTCAATTTCTCCCCTCACATATGATAAGGCCTTTCCTTTCTTATCTTCAGAATCTATAGTTGGCACACGATCAATCATTTCAAAAAGACGAGTGACAGCAGCAGTTGCCTCTGTGATGGCAGTTAAATTTGGAAGGGCACTTAAAATGCTCCTGAAATTTATGAAGTTAAACATATTTTTATGAACAAGTCATATTAATATGTGAACTATATGATATAAAACTAGAATATGAGAGATGAGAAAATCACTTACAAGCCTCCCATGAGGACATTGAAGCCAGCTACAAATACATGGCCACCTTGTTCTCCTTTATTAGTGATCAGAAAAGTTCCAACCCAAGCCTGAAAACCCCAACTTATATAAATAACTCCCATGCTTCCCAACATCAATCCCTTTGCAAAACCTTGTTTTATTCCAAATTCCATAGTTTTTTGAAGTGCACTGCTAAATCTGTTTAGTGTTTGATTTTCCCCAACATATGAATAAACAGTTCTTATTGAAGATATTGCCTGTTCTGCTATCCCACCAGCAACCCCATAAGACTCAATCATTTTCATTACAAGATCCAACATGATCTTCCCAAATACAAGTGCCGGAACAATGAACATGACAGACAGTGGTATGGCTGCCAGTGTAAGTCTCCATGAAAGTACAAATGCAAAGATGTGGCAGAATAGGAATGTTGACATATAAGCTAGGCAGTCAGGTATCTACACTCAGAAAAAAGAAAGTATAAATTAATAAAGCATAGAGATAAAGACTTCTATTTTATCAGATTTTGAAACTTATCTATTAAAAATGCTACCAAATTAATTAGATTACAAATTCATGTGAAGATCAGATTCATTGGTTTCCTTGAGAGCAATTACTTATGGAGAATGCTAACAAGTGCCCTTACTACTCACTGGAAATATCTATGACTATAATTTCATTCCAAGCAATTTTAATTAAGGGAAAGGTATAACTGTAGAAAAACCTTCTCACACAAGACAACTTGGATTGTATTTGCATCTGATGAAATGAGTGAGACAACTTGGTAGGTTGTTGAAGAACCAGCAATCTGAGTGTCAAAGAAGCCAACTTCTTGTCTTAGGACTGATTTTAGGTATTCCATTCTCATTCTGGAAGCCTGTCTCTCAGCAGTTCTTGTCCAACATATTCCTTCTGTAGTAGCCAACATCAATAGGTATAAAGCATGAAAAGTAGTTAGATTTACTTTCTCTAATGTTAGACATGCTATTTACATAACTTCAAAGTTGATGTGAATTCTGCAAGGAAAGTAACTAAGCTACAAACTGTGCAGCTTACCAATAAAAGCTGAAAGTCCAACTCCAAGTGCAGCACAAAAAAGCCTCAACGCATACTGAAAAAAGGCAAGTAAAGTGGCAATTTCAAAAACTGTTGAGTAATCATGTCTCAAAAATCTAATTGTGGAAAGACCTTGCTTAAGTGACCTCCTTCCTTAGATGCATAAATAAGTTTATATGTGCATGCTCGACTTGCACTATCAGTGTCTTTAAATAAAGCTTCATGACTACTTAGTATGTGTTTGGTTTAACGATGGGAAGTATCAAAATTGATTTCACCTCTTGACAAATGTGATTTTAGTAAGAACGCTGAACACAAATGTTTGATCATTGTTAGGTAAAATTGATTTTATCTTCAAACCTTGGTTTACCTAGAAGTGATAAAAAGTAGCTTTTACTTTAGATTGAAAACTTTACACCAAGTTTTACAGCAAACTTGCTTCCAAGGTAAAAACATTCAAACATTAGCATGTGTTTGGTTCAGAATTAAAACCACACAATACACATTAAAAACGTGAAAAGATTAAAGTGGCAAAGAGTTACTTCGTTGTTAACATGGAAAACTGAATTGATTTTACTAAATGCACCATCAACCCAAACATGTTGATAAATCAATTCATTTCAAAATTATCACTAAAAAAACTTCATTTCAAAATCAACTTTAACAATAAAAAAACAATTTTGCAATTGCTAACACAAGCACACACCCAAATCAAATAACTGTCAAATGTTAACAAAAGCAGTTTCATGCAAAATTGTGTACTAAACTGTAAACATGATGATGTATTTATGCCGCACGAATTATGTGTAGTCTGTAGCAGAAGACTTAAGATTTTATTGAGCAAGCTCACCTTGTTCACATCATGCTTTGTCAAATGACTATTCTTGTCGCCATAGGCGTTGATCACATCACTAAGAATGTACATCATTAGAGGGGTTTGTATTCCATCTCCAAGGCTTCCCAAGGTCCCAAAGAACATTAACAACTTGTCCACTCCATCTGCATAACGAAACATACTATTGTTCCCCATTTCCCCTTGACCCTCCCTATGGAGAGATACCCCTTAATTTATTTTTCAAGATTTTGTGAGGTTTATCACCAATCTCAGTGAAAACACATAGACTAATATATACTAGTTATATTCTTAGTTATACAAAATCATCAGCCAACAAATGGCTCTTACTATTGTCTTTTCACAACCAAAGCCGGAATCGATACAACATGAAAGAGTGGAATTGGCCGGGCTAATACATTATTCAAACTTGAAAAACATTGTTTGTGTAACTTGATATGCGATGTTTGTTAGTTGTTGTGGCTCCACCTAGTTAATTACCCCGGCACATAATTCCATCAGGGTCACTGTTAACGTGTCTTCTTTCAGGTTTAGATACTTGCAAAGAATCATTCCCGTTACAATCGTGGATATGATGTGTTACCAATTGGACCTAGTGTTGTTGCCAACTTAATAAGGCAATGACTCGATATTTCCAAGGCTCGTTTATTGGAAGTGTCTTTCTGCCTTTGCATTGTAATGTAGGGCCAATCTCACGTGAGGGTCCAAAATTTCCATTTTATTGTCTTTGATATCAATCAGGATATACTTGCCTTCAATGGTGTCATTCTAACGAAAACACTAAAAAGAGATTATCAATTATTCATTCTTTCAATCATAAAAATATTTATATAATGTGCTGAGATTGTAAAGATATTTTATATTATTATCAAATCATACATTATTAAATTAAGATTTATGATTTTTATAATAAATACTTTAAGAGTTATATTATGTAACAGGGTCGGTCAGCCTAATGGTAGTATATATAAAGATCTTAGGTTCTAACATTGTTGTCGCTAATAAATTCTAAAAAACAATTGAAAGTTATATATAGAATGAGTTGTAATTTGTTGATAATATTAATGGTATATGAAATTAAACTCATATAAACGCTTATTTTAAACAACAATGAAAGTGCACACTTCGTTCTAAGAAGCTACCACAATCTCCACTCTTTTGCCATTTGTAATTAGGGAATGTACTTAGTAGTAAAATATGATGCCGGCCTTACTCAGCAAGTGGTACTTAAGTCAATCTTTGTTGCATATCATATTCTCTGTTTTTCTCACTCGTATTTTTATATTGGACAGTTTCGGGTTCAATACAAGGAGAATTTGCATTAGGAGATTCCCTTAACGTCATCTTTCAACATATAATATTTGTAAGCTTTCTAAATTTGCTTAGAGACGAAATCCTTTAAGCTACTTAGAAGTGTGCCTTGTATTTTTTATTGTAGTGTGGAAAGTTGTTTTTTTTTTTTTTTTTTGAGGGTACAAAGGTAACGGCTCAAACTAGCAGTAGGTATGCCTGAGGGAATCAATTTTATTCCTCTTTTTATTGTCAAATGGTAGCTATAGTATTCACCAAGTGAAAAAAAAAAGATATTAGCTAATAAAAATATTCAAACAGTAGCTAATTCATTTAATGTATTAGATACAGATTTTTGCTTTTTTTTTCCATTTTTGAAGAGAGATCCTTTTTCTTTCTAAAATATTTTACCTGTTTATTTGCTTTCAGTAGTGATATCCTTGAGGATTTTCGTTAGCCAAACAAGTCCTATTAGATACAGATTTTTCTTTTTTTCCATTCTTATTAAAACTTTTACGAGTATTCTTTTTCAACTCTTCTATAGTTTGAAAAGATTTCTGTTACATTCCTGAGAAGTTTTTTTAAAAAGAAGTACTGTAATATGCTTAGCAAAAAAATATAAATAGTTCAATTAAGTAATACAGAATAATAAAAAATGCACATTTGCGTTTTCTTAGTCAAGATTTGTTTATCATAATGTAATTATAATTTTTTTTACTAGAGTGTAATTATACTGTTAAAAACATTTATGTATGTATTTGATTAGAATAATTCTTATGCTTCTTTCTCCGAATTTAAATATAAGTAAAAAGAAAAAACTTAATTACATATGATTAAAAAAAATGTTGAAAGTAGAACTCTAAATGAAAGGTATTTTAAAGATAATATTATTAAAAAAAGTAAAGATAGTTAAAATTTACTTATATTTTAATGCATCATACATAAAAAAAAAAAAAAATAGTTATATTTCAATTCAGACAGGAGGAACTAGAATAAGTTGTCATATTCATTTCTCTTTACACCCTTATTTAAAAATGGGATAGAAAGAAAATGAAAATGAAAATAAATCTTTAATGCATAAATTTATTTCCTCCCCTCACGTTGTTTTTCACAACTAACCATTAAAAAAGAGTTATGACACACTAGATTTTAAGTAATTTTGTTTTCTAAATCTTAATAATTTAAAAATAGAAATTATTTTCAGAAAATAAAAATAGACAATAAACACTCAAACCTCAAACTGTTTGATTTGATTTGAGTATGTATTTTCTATTTTGATTTTCAAATTCTCAAGATTTAGATAACATATATGAAGTATTTTCTGATATCACCATGTTTTCACTTCTTTATAAAAGATAAAAAAAAAATGGTGATTTGTTATTATTAGTTTTTGACCTATTTTTAAAATATTTTTTGAATTTTAAATAAACATATTTTCACTCTTTTTTTAAAATGAAAACAAAAAATTACTCAAATCAAATGCCACCTAAATTACTCCAAAATCTCGGGTTGCTTTTTAATTTTAAAAAACTCCAAATTATTTACACACCTCTCACATTTTGATATAGGAAACCACAAATTAAGACACGAGACTGCGAGAAGAACAAATTTGAAAATTCAACCATGTAAAAAAAATATACATGATTAAAATTAGATTTAAGATAATTTTGACCATCTTGATTGATTGTCTGACCAAAATTAACTCCTCTCACTAGATATGTCCCTTGCGAGACATTCGCTATCTTTTAGAAAAGCAAAAATCAGTACATGACAATTGGAATCTGACACACCAAAAGAAGAAAGAAATTAGATGCCTGAAGCTTATATTTAAAAGTTAATCCTGAGGAACAGTACAATTCAAATGGAGCAGTCAAATATCCGATGACTACTGATAATACACGGATTCCAAACTTAAATTGGTTTGAATAATGAAATTTGTTTGCTAATTAGTACTATCATCTAATAGCTAAAATATCTATATCAAACCCATAATAACATATGAGGAAGATAATAAGAAAAACTCAAAATCTATAGGGCCCTCAGAAATCATAATAGATCGTAGCTCGCTGTCAAAGCCAATATGATAATGATTTAATAAAAGATTTTCTGTTGTATTTAGTGTTTTATCAAAATACACAGAGGACAAGTCAGAATATGATAATCTAATAATGCAGAGATGATGAAGAAATGAAAACCTCGAGTATACAACACTACAAAAACAAATTCACTCGTCATCCTTGTATGGATACTCTTCTGGGACATGCTTGAGAAGTTTTACCTGCATCTCAAACACATCATCACCGCGAAGCACATCACGAAGCCAAGTTACCTCAGTTTTCATTGACACCTGTACATGGATGTATGGGAATCATGTTTACAGAAAAAGAACAAAGCTTATGGCATAGGGGAAAAAATCTTTAACGCTTCACCATGATATAACAGAAAACAGAACATTACATGCCATGCCTCATTTTCCTCCAGGACAATTTACTGCCATAAAGTTCTTTAGCAATTTAATTAGGTTGAGTTCAGTGACATGGTTCCGGTCAAACTAAACTTGCCCATAATGTGGAAATTTTCAAGCAAAACATTGACTTTCTTTAACTCTACAAAAGGGAAGCTAAAAAAAATTGCATTTATAAAATATTAAATGATTTATGTAGAATAGAACTAGCAACTCAGAAAGCAAAAAAAAAATAATAATAATAAAATTAGCCCTTTCCATGTAAACTGTGGTACATAAAGAAATAAAAAATAAAATAAAATAAGGAGTAATCCATTTCATGTTTGAGAAAATACTCAAATTTCAGAAGACCATAGATGAAGGCTGCAGTAATCAAACTATTATATTTTCCCAGTTTCCCAAGTGTTAAAAGCGAAAACAAAAATGAAAATTATAACTGATATCAGATAAATTGAAATTCTAGAAAGTTGAAGCAATTGATGTAACAAATTAACAAATAGGAACAGAAACTTACCATATCTAAGGCTCCTCTGATGACTCCACTTAAGATGTTGCAATAGTACAAACCTTGGCAGTTGTCAGGAAGCTCAACAAAATCTACCAAAGGATTATCCTCCAAAACAATACTACAACATGTTCCATCAGCATCCCAATTGGTCACAGATGCAGTAACACCAAGGAACATTTTAAAACCAACCTGTAAAAAGTAAAATTAAAGTTGATTGAATAAAAACTTACCTTCTCTCTTAAATACACTTTACTAGTAATATAATTAATACACAAACAAAAAATGCCGATCACACAACCAAGAATCAATGCTTAATCTTGTAAACATCATAGCAATCAAAATGTCATCCAACTGTTTCATGCTGAAATTAAACATCAATAGCCCAAACAAATCATAACATGTGACAAAAGTCATAGAAGTACAATAGAACAGATTGCAAAGGAACTCCATGTATGGTATCCTTCTATAACACTCGGCCAAAGTGAGTTAATATTGACTAGATAGTTGGTGATGACTAAACTAGGTTGAAAAGAGATTGATTAGAAAAATAGGCAATCAACATTCACAAAGCAAGTTTGGGCACTGATTGTTTTTTTGAAGTGATTGATTTTTTTCTTCCAAAAGCTTTTTGTTGGAAGTTGCAGAGAGAGTATTAGAGAGATTGTTTTCGCAAAATAAGATAATCTCTCCAATAAGATAATCTCTCCAACCCACTTAATGAAACTATGAAAGCATGGGACTGGTCAGATTGACACACTATATTGGTATATACACAAAGAAAGGAACATGTCATTATATCAAATGCTCCAAGTCAAAACTCTTACATGTAATAGTTCTAGGTCCTTACTCTATCTTCATATTCAGGTTAAAACACACTCCAAAAAAGAGACTACTCCTCCACACATACACACACCCTCCCCTCCCAAAAAAAAGGCCACAGATGTGTTGTGCAGACTCGAGTGCAAATCTGTTAGGAAACCACAATGGAAATAGAGAAAATAAATGAATGATTTTATTGCTTCACTGAATATGAACAGAACAAGGAGGAAATCCCTCTTCGAAGCATTTCCCCTTCAAACAGGGTTTCCCTGAACATTTTTTCAATTCCCAAATGCTAACAATTCAGAATATGCTCCTTGACCTCCCTCTTCTACCTTTTCCTCCTATTTAAGCTAATTCACACTCATAACACTTTAACTGCTAAAACCTAAACGTTCAAACTAACTACTCAGGCCGTAAGAATACCATCACATTGAAGTTAAAGTCAAGGTTGAAGGCCTTTCATCTTATTTAAGGTAATTCCTACCCCCTAAGATTTCAATCTCATAAACATACTATTTTAACTAATTACTAAGGCGGTAAGGCCCAACCAAAATCCTGTAAACTGTAACCAAGAAATCCAACTACAAACTCAGGTATATAACAGTTAACTAACAAATATTTTATGGAGCAGGTGCGGCTCACCTGCATCCATTCGACCATTCTAGTATTTTTCAATCACAAATATTTGCAAGAAAACAAATACTTGTTTCAATAAAATAATAAACCAATTAACATATTTCATAGGAATACAGTTCATAAAGATGTACTATATGAAAAAATTTAAATTAATTATAGCATGGGAGAAAGTAAAATAAAAAAGAATTACCTTTTTAATAAGAAAAATAAAACAAATTTATTTGCAAGAAAACAAATATTTGTTTCAATAAAATAATAAACCAATTAACATACTTCATAGGAATACAGTTCATAAAGATGTAATATATGAAAAAAATGTAAATTAATTATAGCATGGGAGAAAGTGAAATAAAAAAAGAATTACCTTTTTAATAATAAAAATAAAACAAATTTGTTGAACTTGTCTACTTAAGCTTTAGCTTCATTTAAAGAGCAACAGTTAAGGAATCAAGAGTGGAAAAAATTCCAGGACAGTGTAACATTTAATATTAGGAATGCACTCTCACCATGATTTCTGATAAAAACATTTTATTTATTGATTTCTTAACCAACATCCTTAGAGCACTCATCAGCAAGATCCTTTTTTAATACTACCAACAACATTATATTGCAAGTTACTTTCAGTAAGTTGTACATTAAATAACACAGATCAAATGAACAAGCAGAGATGCATAATCTCTGAAGTAAAAAAGGATGAATTTTCTGACAGTTTATCTATAGCAAGTAAAGAAACAATAAAGACAATACAATACCTTTGCAATAACATCAGTAGTCTCTCTGAAATCGTTGCATCTGGAGACGTTAGACTTAGCTAAAAACTCATCAATCAAACGGATTCCAATATTGTAACCCCTGAAAACACCAACCAAACACCAAAATTCACATCTGTAAATATAAGTAATCTAAATATGAATAGGGTAATTATATTCCTAAACCCAAATTCTCTTTCATCTCCTTTTTCACCCCATTTTTCTTCTGGTTTGATCACATCTTTTACTTTCCAACTTCTAATTTCCATTTATATCACTCTCTTCCCTACAAGAAACTAGTACATGGTCCAGGACCACCACGTCTCCATGGTTCCGGCTAATCTCCATGAGACACTAACAGTTTCTCAATTTATAAGAAAGGGTTAATAAAACTCAATTGTCACGTGAAGATTACTTGGGATTATGGTAGCCCCAGACCATGTAATAATTTCTCTTTCCCTAAACCTATCCACTCCAAACATTCACCTTTATACATATAAATATACGCTGAACCAAGGAATCACAAAAATCAACTTTTTTAACACAAAACGATTAAACTGACAACATTTATCGAATTCAAAAGAAGAAAGAGTGATTCAGAAACGTACATCTGATCAAGCTGCTTGTTAACCTCCTCAACCTCTTCCAGATCCGTGAGCAATTGACGCACAATTGCGCCATACG
Organism: Glycine tomentella; assembly: GCA_007407185.1. Lineage (NCBI taxonomy): Eukaryota > Viridiplantae > Streptophyta > Magnoliopsida > Fabales > Fabaceae > Glycine > Glycine tomentella. The sequence continues at coordinate 437,242 of PYAF01002520.1, read as the reverse complement.
TCAAAGTAAACAGCTCCGCATTCTGCACAATCCAAACCAATTAGGATACTATCATATGAATTCACTAACGATTCCATTGACTTCAGAAAAAAAATGACGCTTATTTCGTGTAAAGAGTAAAATAAAATGGAGGAATCGACTGTTTGGAGTGGAAATCGGGGGAATATAGGAATTTAAAAGGTTTCATTTTATCGAAAACCAAACGGGGCATAACGAGGGTTTTGCTTTTGGGTATGGGTTGCTTACGACGCGTTCGACGTTGGCGAATATGGCATCGCCGGATCGAGGAGCGACGGGAGGCATCGTCGGAGTTTAGTCTGGTTTGCTGCGATCTGCGTAGTGATGACGAGTGAAGCAAAAGAGATGCGTCTTTGGATCAATGCCCACAGGCCCAGTGGGCATTTGTTTTTATTTTCTCTTAATTATATAATTAGTTCATTAATTATAATTAAAAGTTTAATAAAGTTTCTCCATTATTAAAAAATTCAATTAAGTCCTTCAATTATTTAAAATACTTTAATTAGATTCCTCAATTATTTAAAAGTTCAATTAGGTTCTTTAATTATTTAAAACATTATAATCGTAACATTATGTATAACAAAACAGAGAAATTTTTATTGGACTTTTTTAATAACCAAGAGACCAATTTAAATATCCTAATTGAATTTTTTAATAATTGAAGAACTAAATTGAATTTTTTTAAAATAATTAAAGAATCTTATTGAACTTTTTAACAATTAAGAGACTCAATTGAACTTTGTTAAATAATTAAAAGAAATTGATTGAACTTTTTAATAATTGAGGAACTCAATTAAACTTTTAATTATAATTAAGGGGTTAATTATATAATTATTCCTTTTTACAACAATTTAATTTTGGGCTACAATATATTTTTTTTCTTATAAAACCAAAGTTCGAATTTAATCTGTGCAAAAAAATTTGTCTGTTTTTCGTTCATGTTAAATTATAATGTGGTACTTCTTATAATACTTGTCCACTAAAAAATGGACATATGTAACTTCGTTTCTTTCCCTTTCTCTTTCTTTGACCCCAACATTCCTCCCTCTTGACCCTAACCATTCTATTGCTCCCTTCCTATGCTGCCACCACCATCGTCTCTCTTCCTTCTCTCCCTCCCTGACCATGCCTTCATCGTCATTGTCGTCGGAGAGTTAGTTAGGAGTTGAAGACATATTCGCCACCACACCCCATCATTGCATGCGTCCACCACCACCCAACCCCAACATTTGTCACGCCCAACATCCACTGTAGCATAAGAAGTGATGTGAGAACGCTACCTCCTTGGACGTACAACTCATTATGCGAGATTGTTGATTTCTCCAATAGGGTTTGCAAGCACAACCCTATTCGGTTCATGCGACACATGTTGCAAACAAGTTTCTACTTGCAATCTACAAGGGCAAGACAGATGGAGAAGGGGGTGGGTAGGGGCCCAAGCCCCCCCTCCTTGGGTACTTCTGATGTACATAGATATATATTTTTAAGATAGTTAATATAAAATTGTGTAAAATTAATTGTTTATATTATTATTATAATAATAATTAAGGTTAGTTAGTGTAAAATTATATAAAATTAGTTGTGTTTATTATTATTATTGTAATGGTTAAGGTGATAATTATAATAAAATTGTGTAAAAGTAATGGTGTGTTAATTGATTTTATGATAACAATTAAGGTTATTATCATTTAAAAAAAATAGTTTCAATTTTATGTGTAAAAATAATAAATATTTTAAAAAAATATTACTTATTAAAAGCTAGAGATTTAAACAATTACAAAGGAAGAAAAAAACATTTAGCCCCTTTATTATAGGTTTCTGGATCCGTCCCTGTACAGAGGACATTCCAACGCCTAGGTCAACGTTTGACGACGTACACAACAGCACCCACCCTTAGTATGGATCCAAAAGTGTTTCTACATTAACTAAAAAAAAAATATTTTAAGTATAGAAACTAAAAGGTAAAGTTTATGTAACTATATGATCAAATGAATAATTTTTCCTACTTAAAAAATGTTACTATTATCCTTTGCAGTGTCTAAATAGAAATTTATAGTCTCATTTTAAGATATAAAATTAGAAATTTGAGGAATAATTCCATTTTATTTTTTATTTGTAAATATATTGATATTTTATGACGGAAGGTTATACAAAACTATTTAGTTTTGTTGAATGATATTGATCAAATAAAATATCATAAAATGACATAAAAGTGTCTTACTTGAATACTGCATCACTATAATTCAATATCATTCAAATGCCACATAAAGTAAGTTGAATACAAAATTAACAAGTAATTGTTTAGATAATGTATATCTCCATGTAATTATATATATGGAACTCTTAAGGTTTAAGGAAGAATTATTGAAATCTAAAACGTATAAGCAATTTGAAACTTCTATAAAGATCAAGGAAAACACAAGAAATGTGTTATGTATCTATTCCAACATTGCCTAAAAAGTAACAAGTTCACTATCATGTGCAATTTCTCCTACAAAAGGAGAAAAACATTAAACATTCATGCACTTGTAAAGGCACATGGGAGAAGTGGGGAACGAGAATAAGGATGACATAACCATGAAGGATAGTTGTCGGTTGGTACTTGCAAGAAGATGACAAGATATATATTCTATTGTTAAAGATGAGTTGAAGGAAGTGACTTACTCCAATATCATCAATAATAAGTTTTCCCCTATGACTTATTTATGGTTTATATTTAATTATGGTCTTTTTAAAGAGTGATTGTAGGCTTGGGATTTGAGAGTAATGACAGTTTCCAAATAAAGAAAATTTAAATTATATTTAAGAAAATATATAAAGGGATAATAATTAACCTAACAATTAGCAATAATCAATTGAACCTTAGAGTCAATGCATTAATTGAATTTCAACTTTCAAATAATACCTCTTGTAACAACATAAAATTATTCTAAATATTATATTTTTATTTGGGTTAAATTTTTAAAGAATCGTTAGATAATTACTGTTTTATTTTTACTGAACGAATTCTAGCATAAATTCTAAAACGTTAAAATTGTAGAAGTTATATAAGTTGTTAAGTTGATATATATATATACATACATATATATATATATATATTAAGTAATCATTATCCATTGTTATATAGCTCCTTTCTTTTGGGTGTCTCACACTTAAAACATCATAGAACTTAACTACAGGAAAACATCTCAGCCACACTAGATAGGATTATTATTTATATACAAAAACCTACAACCCATATCTTCACTTTAAAAGTTCTCTCCAAAGCTCTCCTCTTCGCTAACCAAGTTAATTGGTTCCACAGGTGGCTGTGGATAGGCAAGAGCGAACGGTAGGAATAAGTCATTAGGATTAAACAGTCCATTAAGTACAGAAACTGGAAAATGAGTGCCAAAATAAATATATGCACGTATAACTGGGTGCATGGTCACTACATAACAGTTCCTCTCCTCATCGATGTACCACCCCAGATCTAGCGTATCAATGAATACGATGATTGAGGCCATCTAGAAATAAAACATAAGACAAATATAGTGAGAAATAAAATTTCTCAGTAGGCAAAATTAAACCACCAAACACGTTAGTACGTTAGTAAATCCTCAATATAACCAAACTAATCTATACAAGAATTATGCAACTATATGAATGCATAAAATGAATTTTCCCAGGGTGCATATGGCCTTTACATATTGTACTGTATGTAGTTACACCTCGTACTGGATGTAGACGCCACGATCGTTTTATGCAAACTTGCATGATTTATTCCATGTATCTGCACTTGGTCACTACATATCGTACTATATGTAGCATCAAATTTTGTTTCACAAATCTCGTACTGGACTTGGAAACATAAATCAACATATCATTAATCAAAATTCATCCATAATAAAATCCATAAGCAAGATACATACCACCTTATTGAAAAATATTGTTATCATACGTACCACAAGTATGGTTAAATCACCATACCTTATTTAAATAAGATCATTACCCACTTAGGCATGACCATTGAATATCCTCAAGCTACAGAAAAATTATGTTAGTAATCTAACTAATAAACCACAGTATATTTTTCGAATAATTCCTAATTCCTTTAAACTTCCACAAGAAAAATTCCTAATTCCATGATTGTAGCCGGGATGGGTTGTTGGGATGGTTGTAGTCAGGATGCCGGGTTGCTTTAGCTGGGATGCCGGTTTGCTGTAGCTGGGTTGCTGGGTTGGTATAGCTGAGATGCCGGGTTGCAGTCCAAATAATAAAAACAACCCAAATATCATTCAAATCACTTCCAAATATCACTAAATATACTCCCAAACATCACTAAGATTTCAGCCTATAAATCATCACCTATCCTATGGTTTAAATCAACATTTCCATATCATAAAATAACCTTCAAATGACATGAAATTCCAGCCTAAATAATAGCCATAAATCTATACATTTAAGCATGTACATTAGTCCAAATAAATTCTTAACTAAAGATTGAAGCCTAGCCTACCTCAAGTGAATTTTGATTCTTGAAGAGGAATGGAGAGGGCTGTCTTCTTTGGGAAAATACTCTAAGAAATGAGTTTTTGAAAAGAAAATGGCTGATAGGTGAGGTGGTGTAAGGATGGCACGGTTAAACAAGCAAAGGTGGTAGAAAATAGAAAGCTTGGTTCAACGAGCAATTGGTAGTATGATAGGTTTTGGAACTGAAATTTACATGTAAAATTTTTTTAATGCCAAGGCCATTTATACTACTTTAATTGGTTCAGATTTAAGGATTTTAGTTGGGTTAAAACTGATTTTAGAAGTTAGTTTAGTTAGGTTTTAACTAGGTAATCATTTCATTGGAAAATATTTAACCTTAAGCCTTATCTTGATTCTTTTAATCATTGACTTGGGGGCAGTTGGCTTCTACGTGGATCTTGGCTAAGCAAGGGAATGCAATTGCTTGGTTTAAATTGTTCCACATGCACACAAAAAGCCTTAATTAAATATTTTTGCTGAAATTTTCACTTTAGCAAAAATATTTTACAGCATCCTATATTTTCAATCTTTGCATTCGGCTTGTTGTTTAAGTGCATTCTTTATCTTATTGAAGGATTATATGCACGTCGATTGGTTTTGGACTGGTGAAACCTCTGAGTTTTTATCCTTTTGGGGATGAAGATTTTATTTCCTTGGGCCAAAATCCAAGTGTTGCAAGTTGTGCCCAATCCAAAAGGTCCAAAGGGCTAGAAACACTTAACCAGATGAGGTTCGCTCATTGTAAATTATGTACCAATATACTAATCTAAAAATTCTCATCTTTTAATATGTTAAAATGGACTTCCAAATCTTTCTAACAATATATCATATGCTTTATTTGGAGTTGTAAAACTTAAGACATAGCATTTTTAATCTAAACTTCCAAAGCTGCCAGCAAATTCAACTTAGGACAATGACATCTCTTAGTATTATTGTTATTGTAGGAAGTACACATTCTATATTTATCTGAATTTTTTATATGTTATAATAGACATCTAGATATTTAATTCCATATATCATACACCTAATTTGGATAAGAATTGAGAGAGAAATAAATTTCTCAATTCGGGTGGCAGAAATGGACAATTTTGGGTAACTTATGTTCAAATAAATTCTATACCATTCTTTTTGTATCCAACTATCATCACACTTCCATAATTAAATCATAAATATAACTCATAATATAATTTTGAGGATGTTACACCTCCTACTAGGATAATAATTCAACGATGGTCCTCATGTGATGTGTGGCCTTGACAAAGAATATAGAGATCTACAAAAATGGTGAGGTAGATCTATGAGAACTCGAGATCTACAGATAGAACTGACTTCCTTCTCATGGATATCGTCGTCATTCCCTTGTGTTGCCACCTCTTGCTTTATCGAACAATGTAAGCATCGAGCACCAAGATGGTGGCACCGTCAAACCCCGCGATGTATATGGCTCCATTCTTGACTACATCATTGTCTAGTTATTCTATAGGTTAGGTTTGTTGGAAACAGAGGGGAAGGAATTCTTGGATTTGCAAAAAGAGATGAAAATGTTAGTTAAAAGTGTAGAGAAGGGGAGACCAAAGCAATGTAAAAAAAGGAGGAGGTGCAAGTGTAATTTGAGTTAACCTTGGGGAGATTATTGTAATTTGTTCTAAAGTATTGTCATTACAAAAAAAGTGCAAAATGAAATAAAATTAAAACATCACATACCTATAACTTTATAGTATTGCTTTTGGTTCTTTTAAGTCCTTGATGTCATCAATAATCGAATTAAAAAATTGAAGCTTTTTGTTATTTTTTCCAATATAAATAATCATTTATATCCAAGAAATTTATCTTTCATTCTATTAAAAAATCTTATTTTTATTATTTTTATTGCTGAAAATATCTTTATGTTATAATTGTAGAAACCAGAAGAGTCAAGATAAGGAAAATTGGTTCAATCAAGTAAGTTGTATAATTGTATTTGACTTTTTTGATAAAAATTGGCACAATTCAGGTATGTTTGGGAACAAAAAATTTTGTTGAAGAAAGAAGTTTTCACCTTAAACTTCTTCTATAAGCAACACAAGTCTATCTAATCAACAATTTTTTCTCTCAATAATTTAATATTTTATTTGAAAAATTGAATTGAACACCTAAGCTCAGGTTTAACGTGAATGAAAAAATTAGAGTTACCTTTATAACTTACCAACTTGGGCTTACATGTTATCCAACAACAAACCCTTGTATTAAGATTTGTCATTGCCCACGTTGCTTGTGAATTGAGGTTAAGAATAGTTTATAAATAGGCCAAACGAATACCTTTCTCCTTTTAAGAGCAAGACTGTGAGGCTCATACCAACGCCAAAGCGGATAATACCTTAGATGCAGTGATCCTACCCATGTAGTGGACTTGAGGTTGGAACATTTGTGCTAGAAGAAGAGGGTCTAAGCCACACATGATAGTATGAATGATTTATTTTTGGGGTTATCATGACATTAGTGCGGAGTATCCACTAACTTTGCTCATAACTAATCTTTGTTGGAGAATCTGGTTGATCACATTAGTGAAGTCTCTCCTCTCAATCACATTTTGTTTTCATTCACACGACTCAAATCTAAGATCTTGCTTAAGGAGACTAAGCTTAATTCTACTCAGGCTAATAACATGTTGGTAAACAACTAGAATGATTTGTTTTATTTTTTTATAATGAAAATTTTTATGAGTTAAGTCTTGGGAACTTGTTAGGATCAAGACAGGCCTCAAGGTTTAAAGAGCGCTTATAAGGTACTTATAAATTGACCACCAATAAAGTTGTCACATCAATAGCGAGAATCAAATTCCATGTCCTTTTTTGGATATGAATTTGTTGCTGACCAACTGAACCAACCTTTGTTGGTGGAAAGATTTGTTATTGAACATTAAAAATTTGTTATTTTAGTGTATAATAATATATTGTTATGATTGAGTAGTCAACAATCACATGAACAACAACGAAAAAGATGAAAACTTCACAATAAAAATCATCCATGAAATTTTGTTATCTAAAATTTAGGTATTGTCATTTTTTATTTATATATTTATTTATTTTTTGAGACTATATAATTTAGCCAACATTTAATTGAACATTTACATTTTCTCTTATATATTTCTTGTGTATAGCCAGGTTAAAATCATTTGAAATCTTTCGGTGGTTATATCAAGAGTTAAGAAGAAATCATTTTGATCTTAAGAAAAAGAATTATTTTAATGTATATTTTTATCTACAAAGCTAATGATGATGATGATAATAATAATTATTAATTGGGTTGTTTGGATTTCACAAAAAAATGTAAAAAAATTGATCAAACCCAACCCATTCAAATTTGTATAGGTTGGGTCATGGGTTTGATCAAACCCGCTCAATGAACACTTTTGGATTTCATGTTATAGAATTAATTTTGAGTTTAAAATTAATTTTAGATAATTTTTCACATATTTAATTATTTCACATCAAATAAAAATTTATAATTACTTTTGGATGCACAATTGATTCTAAGTTAAAATAACTTTAAATAATTTTTGTGTTGGATCAATTTTATACTAAATTTTATTTTTAACTTAATTTTATAATTAAAATATTTAAACATAATTTATATTAGGAGTGTTTATCAACCGATCCAAACCGATGCAAACCGCGGTGACCGAACCGAAAAATCGAAAACCGAAATAACCGAAAACCAAAAAATCGAAAACCGAAAAAAAATAAAAAATTTTCACCGGATTGGATCGGTTTTCGGATTGGCTGGTGAAAACCGATCCAATTCAAACCGATCCAATTGTAAACCATACCTTACTCTTTATCTACTTGTGCCTATTCCCCATCATAGCTCAAAAACCAAAAACTCAATACATTGCTCCTTATTTTGTCCAATGAACGTGTTTGTCTAATGAAAATTAGAAAATAATGTTTGTTTTTGTCTAATGAATGTGTTTGTTTATGTTAGATACTCCTTATTTTGATAAAAATAAGTTTCATAAGTTTTATTTTTAGACTTTTTAAAAAATCGAAAACCGATCCAATCCAAACCGAAAAAAATTGGATTAGATTGGATCGGATTTGAAAAAAATTTCAAATCGAATGAATGATCAAATGACCAAACCGAATAAATTAGATCGGATGATTTTTTGTTTCAAATCGATCTAATTCAGACCGCGAACACCCTTAATTTATATCACTTTATAAAGTTGATTTTATTAAAAATGATTAAATTACTATTTAGGCATGTGGATCGACCTCTTTATCCATAAACTTTTGTGAATTGAATATAAACCTTCAAAAAATCTAATTTATTTTACAAATCAAACTTAACCGATCTAACAAAAATGTGAACTTCGAAGGTGCAACATTAAATGAACCGGGTGTCACCAACTCACTGTTTTCCAGATCATAACACGTGACACACGTGCCCCTTGCGATTTTCTTTATTAAATACCTGTTCTTCCAACCATAACCACACCTCACCGAGTCGCAGAAAGAAAAGGCGATCAACGTTGATCTTCAGCCTTATCCAGTTTAGGGTTTCGGTTCTTGACCCTACCTTTGACGTATCAAAACCTTAAGTTTCGGATAAGGTAATCTCCGATCATCTTTTCTTCTTAGATTTGATTTCTCTTCCGTGCTAATTTTAGGGTTCGACTTTTGCTCTATAGCCCATGATCTAAGTTTGACTCAATTTTCTTTTCTACTTTTTTTCTTCGTTACCATACAATTTTTTTGGGATTTGATATATTCTTAATCAGATCATTCAGCTATAAATCGTATATTTGTGATCAGTGAAAGTTTTTTTTCTAATTCAATATTTCATTTTAATTTTGGTGTACGATGATTTGTGAGGTATGGGATTGTTTTTGGTGACAACTTTTTGACGGTGTGGTTGCTAGATTGTCACTATGAACTATATCAATTTTAAGTCAAAAACCTGTAATCTAGGAAAGCATTCTGTTTTGTGCTACTGAGATCTTTTGAATTTATCTAAAATTAGTATTTTAAATTGTGAAAAAGTTTAAACTAATTGTGGGTTTTATTTAATTGCTTTCATTTTAAATCATTTAGTTGCATTATTTTTGGTGTTTTTAATTCGAAACAAAGGTAATTAGGTAAACAATTTTTAATACATGGGATGGTCATTGCTGATATCTTCTTTCGTTTGGTGTGTTGAAGATTATTTTGATGCGATGATTAATGACACTGGTTTTGCGTTTGTAATTTGTTAAAGCGTGCTATCATAGTAATTCAATGTAGCTAATTTGTTGATTGCAATTTCAGGACTGAGCAATCTGGTTGGTAGCACCTTTGGTCTTCGAGATTCAAGTTTTATGTCTGAATTAGACGATCAAATTCCTACTGCCTTCGGTATGTTGTGATCTTTTTCCAGGGAATAAATATCAGTTGATTATATATGTAAGATTAACATAGTGGGTTTTTTCTTTAAATGTCTTCCTCTCATAGTTTTATTGTGGTATCTGTACTTGCAGAAAAGGGTACCTATTGTTGAACTTCACAATTTCTGTGTCAAACTGATCTAACTTTTATGTCTTACTGTAGTAATTTGTATATCTTATAGGTACTTAGTTACTCTGATTATTACCAGTTAGGTTTAGTGATTGAATGCAATATATATTATATAATGTGTTTACTGTCTGCCCTCAATTTGTAGATCCTTTTGCTGATGCAAATGCTGATGACTCGGGTGCTGGGTCAAAGGAGTATGTGCATATTCGTGTACAGCAGCGAAATGGTAGGAAAAGCCTGACAACCGTTCAGGGATTGAAAAAAGAATTCAGCTATAACAAGATACTTAAAGATGTTAAGAAAGAGTTCTGTTGCAATGGAACAGTTGTTCAGGATCCAGAACTAGGACAGGTATCTGTTGTTGACATCCTCCTGTCAAACAATGATTTATCCCTTGTTAATTCAAGTAACACATGTTTGTGGTTGTAGGTTATTCAACTTCAAGGTGATCAGAGGAAGAATGTTTCTACCTTCCTAGTCCAGGTAACTATTACTCATGTTTGTGTTATATAGTGTGTTGTCCTAATTAATTTCTCCATTTTAATTTTCATATTTTTTTTCCTCTTCTTGCTTTACTGTTTTTCACAATGGTGTTTCAAGGCTTATTTTGGAATGACTCATTTTAGAGAAAAAGCTTCTTGATTGTGCCTTTTGATTTTATTTATTGGTCTAGGGAATGACATAGTAACAGCGTAGGCAACTGGGTATCCTTTTGAACAATACTTCATAAGTAATTTTGATGTTGCAATATTAGTTGGACAGTCTTTTGACAAATAATTTGGCAGTTAAAATCCAGATATCATATCCAATATTTTGGAATTATATATGTTGAATGTGCACCCATGCCCTATTTACTCGTCTAAAAGAGTAGAAAATTTATTTAACTTGAATTTTTGTGGTCTTTTTAGAAAAAAAAATGCAGAGAGAAACGAAAAGGAAGCATAAGTAGATTTTAATGGTGTAAATCATGGTTGTATTGTAGCTGAGTGGACTTTATTTAGCACAAATCATAGTTGGGTCTTGTGACAGTGTTTTGCAATCTTATAATTGAATTGACGGTATCTATTACCCTGTAGAATGCTGATCATACTTGTTCAGTCACATTCTGACTAGTACACCTTGATTCATACATCCAGCTACATGAAAGAAAATCTGGAATTGTTTTTGAAATATTTGGTTATCTAATTATCTTGTTGGATTTTCACTTGTGAATGTGAACAGGCTGGCATCGTGAAGAAGGAGCATATCAAGATTCATGGTTTCTGAGCGGTTGGAGTCTCAAGTGTCAAGTCTTACCTGCCTGCCTGTGTTGGGCATAGATAATCTGAGTTGTGTATTTGATTGTGGTATTTCTGATGTGTTCTTATATTTTACCATGTGATGTGGGATTATGGATTTCAGAACATTGTGTGTTCTTTGCTTTGAAGACATAATATGAAAACAGTTTAATGGACCTCCTATTCGATCTTACTTCATTTAGAATTTAATAATAATTAAAATAAAAAAAACTGTAGCTTTGAATGCTCGAGCTCTTGTAAGCTGTCGCTTCATACGAATTTGATGGTTTTACTTAGGTATTGAGCATGTGAAAATTTCTCGAGAACGTAGGTTTAGGTGCTTGATAGTTCTCACAAGAAGTGTCTACTTAAAGTTTAGAGGTTTCCTTAGTCCCTTGATTGGAAAGGGTTACAAACTTACAATAATGATGCACCGATGGATCGGATTACATGTTCAACTAGCCTATCGTACAAGTGACTTAGAAAAGTTACATGGAATGTATTTATCGTTATAATTCACACTAAACACACTGAACTAAGTTTAAAAGTGTAATCGGAAACCTAGTAGCTAACTAATCAAATGCCCTTCTAGATTGATGTTTAATTTAGATAGTACTCTTAATTCATTGACACTGACCTGGTTCCCAAGAAATTCGATGCATGATAAAAATTAGAAATAATTATGATGGTTTTATGTAGTGTTATAGTTCATTGATATGATCGAGGTAATGGATAAGTGGTTCAATTGGTGGGTCAGTAATTGACTCGGTTTGGTCCAGTCTATATTAAAAAATTTAAAATTATATTATATATAAGTATATAAATAATATTATTTGATTAAGAAAAATATAATAAAAAATTCAAAATAACAATTGAAGTATTAAAGTTGATAATACAAGTAAAATGTATTAATAAAAAAATAGTGTAAATAACAATTACTTAAATTAAATAAAAGTCCAATTTTTAATATAAAAAATGAGCTAGAAGGAGTATGGTAAGCACAAAGGGAGTGCAGGAAGCAAATGTGTTTATTGTTTTATGAATCCTCATTTTCTCTCCGTTGAACAAGAGGAAGTTTCAAATTTTAAATTTGAGTGATAAAACCTTCATTCCCTTCGTAGCCATATCACAAATCTGTGCTTATCCTCAAAGCCCCAGTCAAATCCAATTCAATTTCATTGTTTTCTCTTCTCCTCCGTCAATGGATTCTCTGAGTTCCATCAACTGATCAACGACGATTTTGACTTCGTTGGCGGCACCAATCGCAGATTCGTTTTTTTGCTCCAAGTCTCCTTCCAACAGCCTCACACGCTGATAGACATTCCGGCGCACGGCCAACACAACCACCACCACTACTAGTTTGTGCGTGACGACAAACCCTCTGCCGCCTCACTCCTAAGATCTTCTCTATCGTCCTTAGTTTTCTCCTTTTTGCCAAAACCCGGTCCGAGTTCCTAAACCCGTCCAGGTCGTCGGGTTCTTCAAAAACTGGTCGGTTTTTGCTGGGTTTAACCAGACACTTGCATGACAGTTCCACACCTAATCCGGCCCGGAGCTACCGACGATTCCCGATCCAACCGATCTGACTGGCCGATTTGAACCGGTTTTAATAACACTAGTTTATGTTTATTGTGTGGAAATTATGATGGTTTTATTGAGATAACTACTGTTGAAGAAAGTGGAGTTATATGTTCAAAATTTTAAGAGGTTTAAAATGTGTTTGATAAGATATTTTAGTTAATTTTTAGTTATTTGATAAATGAGGTTTTTTTAGTATATTTATTTCTCTTTTTTGTTCTTAAATATTTATTAGTTTTTTTTATTCAAGATAAAATTTTATGTTTATTCATGTAATTTTATATTTTTAAGTTATTTTAACATTTAATTCTATTAAACACTTATGATTTAATAAGATAATTTTTCAACTTTTAATTAAATTTTAATTATGTTTAGCTTTCTAACTTTCTAGCTTTCTCTGCTCACTTCTGAAACTAATTTTTTCAAAACAACCTTATTTATTGAAAACGCTTTTGTATGTAATGTAGCCCTTTGTTACATATGAGTGTGGGGAGTTATGAACCTAAATTATGGATAATATCGGCCATGATGAAAAGAAGCATTTCAGGCTGAGCTAATCTCGCTAAATGAAGTCCGTACACAGAACTTGTAAAGCCAAATTAAGGAATAAATAATCTTTAATGTAAAGCATTTCAGAGATTTGTTTTTTCTTCCTCGAAAAGACACAACATTGATTATGAAGAAACATTCTCATGTGCGTGTCACGCTTGATATATGTCTAACGGGGTGGTGTTATCGAATACTTATGACGAGGTTTTTAAATTCCGAAATTTTAAAATTCTGTAGCAATTTGATCTGCTAATTTTTTTCAAGGAACTTGAAGAATTTAAAATAACAGCTGAAAAGGAGAAATTTATTTCATCAACTCTTATTCAGTTATTCCTCTCTCTCTCTCTCTCTCCGTGGGTCAGCCAGTATGAACATGTCTTGGCTTCATGTGGTAATAATTTGGAGTGGGTTTGTAACTTTTTGTGATGGGTTTCTCTAGTTTCTTATTAATTAATAAAAATGGTATTTGTGATAACTTTTGTGTGTTTGCATTGATAAAGGCTCTGCCATTAAATAGGTAACCGGTGACAAACGGTTACCATGTTGTTGTACAATTATTCAGAAAATATACAATTTAAAACTGTTACTATTTTTCAATATTTTCTCCAATATTCCCCCTCAAGTTGGAGTATGAAAATTTGAAATGTCCAACTTGCCTAGAATAGCAAGAAAAGCTACACGATCTAGTGTCTTTGTAAACATGTCAGCGAGTTGAGAATTACTATGAACAAAACGAGTGGCAATAGTATGAGATTGAATGTGCTACTAAATAAAATGACAATCCAACTCAATGTGTTTTGACCGTTCATGAAAAATAGGATTAGCTACAATATGAAGAGCAGCTTGATTATCACAACTTAATAACATAGGTCCTACATGATCAATACGTAGAGAAGCAAGGAACGATTTCAGCCATAATAATTCTGCAGTTGTAGTAGCCATTGATCTGTACTCAGCTTCGGCAGATAAACGAGAAATTGTAACCTGCTTCTTAGATTTCCAAGAGATAGGAGACTGACCCAACATAATAAAATAACTAGTAATTGAACGTTGAGTTAAAGGACAAGTAGCCCAATCAGAATCACAAAAAGCATGAACTTGAATATCACAATTAGTAGAAAGAAATAAACCTTGTCCTGGATTAGCCTTAACATAGCGCAAAACCCAAAGCACAACCTTAAAATGTTCTTGTTTTGGTGCTTGCATAAATTGAGACAAAGTGTGAACAACATAGCTAAAATCTGGGCGAGTGATAGTAAGATAAACCAAAAGATGAATAAGCCTATGATACCTGCCAGTATCAACAAAATCAGGACTCGTACTATGAGCCAATCAATGGTTTTGCTCAATAGGAAAGAGAGCTGGTTTACAAGAATCAATACCAGCTTCAGCTAAAATATCCAAAGCAAATTTTCATTGAGAAAGACCCAGACCAGAATTATTTCAAGAAATCTCAATACCTAAATAATGCTTCAAAGCACCCAAATCCTTAATTTTGAAGCAAGGATCCAAATACGATTTAACCTTAGCACACTCAAAATCATCATTACCAACAAGCACAATATCATCAACATATACTAGTAATGCTAGAAAAATATTGCTGCAAGTCAAAGTGAATAAGGTGTAGTCAGCTTTGGATTGCATAAAACCATAATCAAGAAGAGAAGAAGTAAGTTTGGCAAACCAGTTGCGTGGAGATTGACGGAGGCCATACAAAGACTTTTGTAAATGACACACCTTGGATGTTAAACCCCACTAAATCCGGGAGGTAATTTCATGTAAACCTTCTCATCAAGATCACCATGAAGAAAGACGTTATTGACATCAAGCTGATGAAGATGCCAATGTTTCGCAACTGCCATAGCAAGAAAAGTAAGAACACTTACCATTTTTGCAATTGGAGCAAATGTCTTACGAAAATCCTCTCCCTCAATTTGTCGGTTCCCTCAAATAACCAACCTAGCTTTGTGGCGTTCAATGGAACCATCCACATGATATTTAATATGGAAAACCCATTGAGATGGTACCAGGTGGAAGATCAACCAAACACAAAGTGTCATTATCTTCTAGAGCATGAATCTCCTTACGCATTGCATCAACACATCAAGAATCAGACAAAGCAACACACCAAGATCGTGGCTCAGAAGAAGCATCTATTGTTGCAAAAAATGATCGATGCTTGGAGGTAGGGGTGGAAACAGGCCAGGCCAGGCCAGGCCTGGTTAGGCCTAGCCTTGACCTGATTTAAAAACATAAAGTTTGACCTGACCTATTTACCTGTCATAGGCATTTTTTTATACTTGACTGACCTATTTAAAAGACTGGCTTGACCTCCGAGCCTATTAAAAAGTCTATTTTTAATAGAAAAATTAATTTTACAAAACACTTTAAATCAATTTAGAAAAATTAAAGAAAATTTTTTAAAACAAAAAATGTTTCCACATCTTACTTATATTTCCAAATAAGTAATAATCATTTTATGAAATCTTCAAGGTGATTTTTTGAACTAATTGATCATCCACCTTCATAATAAGAAAAAATCTTTTTAGAAAAATAAATATATTATTTTAAAGTTTTAATATATATATATATATATATATATATATATATATATATTAAATAGGCCAGCCTGATAAAAAGTCTTAGTCTAGCCTTTATAATAAACAAGTTAGGCTAAGTTAGGCCTTAAATAGGCCAGGTCAAAGGCCCATGATAAGCAGTCTGACCCATTTCAATCTCTACTTGGAGGAAAAACAAGAGTTAGTCACAAAATTAGCAAGTGGATAAGGAGAACAAGTACCTGAAATAGAAATTGAATTGGAGGAAGAGCCCGAAGTTGTATGTGTATCAAGAAGACAATTTCATAGTCTTTCAAGTAAGCAGGAGGCAGTCTTGCGCGTTTTGAAGGTGCTGATTCAAGAGATGAGGAAATATCATGGACCGACTCATGTGGAGAAGCAGGACCCAAATTCCCCTATCATCAATGATTGGACCAGGCACATGGGGATCAGGTGCTTCCTCGGTGTCAAGAGTTAAAATTTCTGACTGAACAAGAGGCACATCATCCACAGTGAGAGCCTCATAGCGATTAGCACAAGGAACACTAAGAGAAATTACATTGTCATTTGCAGGAGTAGAAACAACAAACGGGAACATTAATTCATGAAAGGAGACACCGCGGGACACAAAATATTTTTCTGATTCCAAGTCAAACAATTTCCAGCCTTTTTTAGTAGAAGGATAACCAACAAATATACACCTAGTTGAACGGGCAAAAAACTTATCCTTCGATTTAGGCTGAAGAGTGACATAACAAAGACATCCAAAAACTCATAGCAACGAAAAATCAGGAGCAAAACCAAGCAATTTTTCATAACGAGTGACACCATTAAGCATTTTGGATGGTGTATGGTTAATTAAATAAGAAACGGTCAAAACACAATCACCCCAAAATTGTACAGGTATAATAACCCTGAGTCCCAGCGCGTACGGTGCGAATTCTGAGCGCGGACGGCGCTGGATTCTGCAGAACTGTGGCGCTCATGGCGCCAGGTTGGCGCTCATGGTGCCACAGTCTCTGGAGTGTCGCGCTCTTGGCGCGGGAGTAGTGCTCCCAGTGCCAAGGGTCCTGGTGGTTGACGCCTGGGGCGCCAGACTGGCGCTGGTGGCGCCAGACCACCCAGAAGACCTGTTCTTCTTTGCAGTTGGCGCGAGTGGCGCCATTGTGGCGTGGTCAGCGCCATAGTCTCTGGATGTTGGCGCTCTTGGCGCGGGAGTTGGCGCTCTTGGCGCCAGAGGTTCTGGAGGTTGGCGCTCTGGGCGCGGGGTTGGCGCGGATGGCGCCGTGGTCACTTGCAGCTGGCGCGATCAGCGCGGCAGCTCGGACAGACCCACTATATAAAGGCCATTTTTCGAGTTTTGGCCCAAAAAGCTTTCTTCTTCTTCCTCCAGCAACCTACCTCCATTGTTGAAGCTCCAAGCTTCACTCCTTCGCTGTGGTTCACTAAAATACGTTCCTTGATACACCAATCTTGTGGAAATCACTTGTAGAACTTAAATCCTTCCTCATTCTCCCTTCAACCCACTCATTTTGAGAATCCCCTTTCTCAAGGAAAGTTCTTGGAACTCGAGTTCGGCGAGGAACGACGGCGATTCACGGACACCTGAGCTAGGGGGAGTGGTCCAGAGGTCTTTCTTGCCATCTTTGAGGTAAGAAACTCGAGAATCACCTTTTGATTTATGAGTTGGGGTTTTGGGTGAATAGTGACCCACTTGTGATAGGGCTAGTATTAGCCTTGGGTCCTTTATAAACATGTGTTTAGAATGTTGTGAGGATGTAGGATTAGCTCTCAAATGTGAGTTTGGTGAACCTTGTTTTCTTGGCTATGTGTAATGCATGTTTAGTAGTATGCTGAGTTGGTTGACTATGTTGTGACGTGCAAGAGCCTTGATATATGGTTTGATGTGCCTGAGAGGCCATGTGAATGATGCCTTGTGTCTGATATGGACCATTCAAGCCCTATGTGAATTCTGAGGAATTGGGCTGTGGTGAGCTTTGAGTTCTTTGTGTCGGCTTTTACCGATGTCTTGTGAAGACACTAGTGCTTTGGCTAGGCCAAGCTAGACCATTGAGGGTCTATGAGATGGCTGGTGAGTGATAAGCCTTGATAAACCTTAAGTTAGAGGACTTGTGGTTTTGGAAAAGACTGAGGTTCCTTTCATTGTGCCGGTTGAGAATCGTTGATATGTTTTATGCTTTGTGTGGCTGTATGGATGTTGATATATGTTTGTATGCCTTGCTTAGGGCGTGACACAGCGGGTGTCAGTGGCGTAGGCCATGGAGCAAGGGAAGAACTGCAGAGCTCGACTTTGCCAGGTAAGTTCTGGGTCCCTTAGGGATGTTTCCTACTTGCTTGTGCTCCACCATACTCCGAGGGAGTAGTGGTTACATTCATGATACATGCATTATTGGTTGTTGTATACTCATGATAATATATGCTTGTATTTGTGCTTGAGACATGTATGAAGCCTGTTATTTAGATCTTCTGGCCAGTTAGATAGATATGAACCTCCCTAGGAATAGAGCGCACCTCCTAGTTTGGTTTGCTCATGGTTGATGAGATCCCAGAGTGATGATGATCCCTTAAGACCAAGAGATAGGCGTGTCCCGTTGCGGTTGATTGCCTAATCTCGGAGGTACCATATACGTGCGTCCATGCGTAAGGGGTAGCTCCCGATGGGATGACACGGGTGTGAATTCCGGTTTCACACTGAGGTTTGGTGTTGATTGGATCCACCGTACATAGAGCTAGATAGTTTGCTTGTATTGTTATGAGGGCTGGGAGGCCGGGCCGGGAGGCCAGTGTGTTGTGATACCTTGATGACTTGTGTCATGGAAAGTGAGCTAGGGTGGAGGAGATGCCTCCAAGGACCCTGAGCTTACTGAGATGTATATCTCACCCCGTGTGGGGCTTATGTTGTTTTAGGTGACTCTTCTGGCAGAGAGGAGCGGTCTCAGGGCGGGAGGCCCTAGTAGAGACAGTGCTTGCTTGGCTGTGAGGCAGCTTGAGGAGAGCTTGGTGGCTCAGTCTTTTGATGATGCTTTGTACCCCTGTAGAGGGAAGATGTGTGGTGCACACATGTAGTCTTTTGATATGTATATTGTATATGCCCTCGTGTGAGGAAGGATCTCTTAGATCAGAAAGCACTCGGATGCTTATTCTTTTGTATAGACACTTCGAGTGTCAGATGGTGTATTTTGTACATAACCAGTACTGTTATGTAACTATGTTTCCTCCTATTTATATCTTTGAGATGTTTATGTTATCTGCCTATGGTTATGTTGTGTGGTCTGGATCGGTAGGGGCTTGTGTTGTTTTGAGATGAGATGTTGAGATTCCATACATAATGTAATCAAGAGATACGGTTTGATTTATGCTTCCGCAAAGTTTTTAATTAACGTAATTAAGCGCTAATCTGATATAAATAATAATGATAATACACCGGGTGCACACGGGGCGTTACAACATGCAAGTGTGCTTGAAAACGCAATGCTCTCACAATGTTTAAAATGTGATGGTGTTTTCGTTCAACACGACCATTTTGCTGCGAAGTATAAAGACAAGAAGTTTGATGAGAAATGCTTAACTCACCAAATAAATTTGTCATTGCATTACTTGTAAATTAAGTACCATTATCTGAACAAAAAACCTTGATCATTTTGCCAAACTAATTTTGTATCATAGCCAAAAATAGCTTAATATGTGAGATCTCATTTTTTTTAGCAAGCAAGATACATCAAGAAGCATAGAGTACCAATCATATGTTGAGAACCATTGGGCAAACTAACTGCTAAAGGACTGATATTTGTCACATGATGAAGAAGACTCATAGTACCAGTCATATGTTGAGAAGCTCCACTATCAACCAACCAATAAGAAGAATGAGCTACATTACCAAAAAGCTTATCATTGGATGACTGTGATTGCACCAAAGCTAGCAAGCGATCCAAGCGTTCAGCCACATCGGAAGAAAGACCAGCTTGAATATTGTGTGTTGAGTCAGGAACGGGAGCAATGTTAACAACAACATTGGATATACCCTTCACGCCTTTAGGGCGACCCTTTTCACGTCCCTTTCCTTTATACCACCCAGGATACCCATGTAACTCCCAGCAACGAGAAACATCATGATTTGGTTTACCACAATGAAAACAAAGTTGCTTATCCCCATGGTCAATAGGCTGAGATTTTGTGTGAACCACAAAGCCCACGACATCGGTACAATCAATTGCTCCTCTCTTTATTGTTTTATGAGTTTCTTCCTGGATTACCACGACATGAAGCTTACTGAGACTAGGAAAGTCATTGCCATTGCTATTAAGGATCTGGGATCAAAGTGTCCCAAATGTGGCATCATCAAGCCCCATTAGAAATTGGTACACACGATCCCTATCAAGTTCAGCTGCTACTTCTTTGGCATACGTACAAGAATCACCACAAGTGCACATGTTATAACTGTGGCTAGCATCTAGCTCATCCTAGATGGCTCAAAGCTTGGTGTAATAAGCACTCACGGTCATGCCTTGTTGTTTAATAGTAGTCAAACCCGCCTTCAACTGGTATTGACGAGGAATATTAACTACAGAGAAACAATATTTCAAGACGTCCCACAAGTCCTTGGCATTCTCAAAACAATGGATGGAGGGTTGCAGCTGAGGATCTATACTATTATGAATCCAAACCATTTAGCATAGAATGACACACATCCCATGCATGTAGCTCTTCAAACTTGTATGGGTTAGGTTTTTGAATAACATCAGTAATGAAGCCAAGTTTGTTCTTAGCTCGTAGTGCATTCTTCATAAGCTTTTCCCAATTCTTGTATTTAATCTCACCATGTAAGGTGACAGTAGTTAACGTCATGCCAGGATTATCTGACGGTGCATGAAAGAAATGAGATCTTTAGTCAGAGACCTTCAAAGCGCCACTTGAATTAACAACAACTATACTATATCAGAGTAAATGTAGAAGATATAGAATCGAACTCTTCTGATACCATATTAGAAATGGTATTTGCGATAACTTTTGTGTATTTGCATTGATCAAGGTTGTACCATTAAATAGACAAACGGTCACATCAACATGTTGCTATACATCGATTCAAAATATATACAATTTGAAAATACAATATAAACAACCTAATTATTTTTATTATCTTTCAAAATAAAGTTACAAATAATCAACCGAAGACAACAATTCATAACAACCTTAATTGCAAACAGAGAAAACTGTTATTATCTTTATATTTTCTCTCCAATATTTAGATTGAGTGATTAATTATTTTGACTTTTCGTTAGTTTAGTCTGTATATAACTTTTTCACACAAAAAAGACTGTATATAACTTTAGCCCTACTTATTGTTGGTTTGACTATGCCACGTTTCATTTGATTTCACAATTTGAAATTATTTGGAAATTGTGGAATATTCTATATATTCTTTGATTCCCTACCACTGGATAGATTATTTATCTTACCAACAAAAGTATGAATTTGTTACACTGAGAAAAATAAGCTCTAAGAAAAAAAAGACTAAAAACTATAAAATAAAAATAAATGATATAAAAAAGTATTAAAAAAAATCATAAAAATGAACTAAAAATAACATTAACTATTCTTTTCTAAATGCTCTACTAGACGAACGATTTGGCAAAAGAAGACGGGCAAAAGATACTAGCTATGGATTCTATAAATCAGCAATCCTTTTCATGCCACTCCATATAGATGGATCAGCATGCAAGATATTCCAAACGAATCTGAACCTTGAATGGCCATAATGACTCATCTTGCAAGAACAATACACAAGAAGACATCAAAGAGGTCGAAATGAAAGATATATAATCCAAAAACATTTTTACTTTTTTTAATTAAAGCCACCTTCATGATTTCCAAACAATCCGTGATATCTGTCCTTTTACAATGAAGAAAGTGAACCAAATAATCTTTCATTGGTGGGCATGTCGTGACAAAAAAGATGGACATTTTTGGTGGCAAAATATCACAAAAAGTGAGAGAAAATCATGGAACCCCATTCACATGAACTTCGGCTAGTATTATCGAGCATGTTCTACTTCTGAGTTGGGACCGTAGAAGCCACTTGCTCTTCTTTACTTTGTTGCATGAATGACACTTGTTGCACTTGGCAGATAATGATCAAGAATGATTGAAATTTCAGGACAGAAATTTACATACAAAACTAAGATCTAATCATGTAACTTTTGGTATTATTCTGCTATTAGAATTAGAATTTTATTTTAATAATTAATGTAAATATTTAATAAGTATTACAAAATTACTATAATTGTTTTCATATATTTTATGCATTATTAATTAATAAATACTAAGAAAAATTAAATATTTAATTAATAATTAAAATTAAATAACCAATACATATAGAAAATAGATAAAAAGATTTTATCTGTACATAATCCTTCCCATATATTATTATTATTCTTATTATTATTATTATTATCATATGACATAAATAATAAATATTTATTAATTTTGTTAATTATTAATTTTTACCAAAAAATATAATAAGTCATTTTTAATAAGTTCCCCTTCTCAGATAGTATAATTTTTTCATCCACAAAATCTAAAAATTAAAGTGAATGTTTGCTTTAAGAGATTGAGTCTTTCTTTTCCTCTCTTCAGAACGGGTGGAGAGGGGAATAGCCAGAGCCCGAACTCCTTTACTTCTCACACACACACACACATATATATATATATATATATATATATATATATATATATATATATTTGAAGTAGTTAATGTAAAATTATTGAAAATTAGTTATCTATATTATTATTATTATAATAATTAAGATGATAATTAGAATCAAATTATGTAAAATTAATTATATGTTTATTATTTATGATAATAGTTAAGGTTATTATTATTTAAAATAAAATCAGTTTCAATTTTATGTGTAAAAATAGTAAATATATTTTAAAAAGTCATTACTTAGTAAAAGTTAAACATTTAAAAAATTACAAAAAGGAAGAAATTTTTTAGCCCTCCTCTCTGAATGTATATAAAAAGAAATTAACCTTGCTTAAAATTAAAAGTTAAAACCAAAATTAAAATAAAAATATTTTCTTATTTTGGTTTAAAACTCTGTTTAATTATCTCATAATTAATTATCTAATTTGTATATATATGATGTATATATAATTAATTATCTCATAGTTAAGAGTTGTATACAACTTTTTTGTAAAAAAAACATTTTAATTAGATTGTTTTATAAAACTACTTTTTTTACATAAAATTAAATTTATTTTTGAAAAAAATAAACACTATTGTCTGTGTGTAAAGAAAGGTGAACCGGCTAATAAAACTTGAGGCAAATTCTATACTTTTTTTTTTCTTTTAAAAAAAAAACTTGTCTCTATGTGTAAACAAAGCGTAAAACTTGAGGTAAATATTATGGAAAGGCTTATAATATTTGTACATCTATTTTTTCATTCTATATGTGTTTTTAATCTTTTTCTTATTTTCTATCACATTATTTATTATATTTTTCTCTTTTTATTTTTTTTTTCATTTCTTTTCTTTCTATCTCTTTTA
Organism: Glycine tomentella; assembly: GCA_007407185.1. Taxonomy (NCBI): domain Eukaryota; kingdom Viridiplantae; phylum Streptophyta; class Magnoliopsida; order Fabales; family Fabaceae; genus Glycine; species Glycine tomentella. The sequence goes on along the minus strand of PYAF01002520.1, from coordinate 413,652 downwards.
TTCTACTTCTAAATAAGCAAAATTGGGTTTTACGTGAATATTTTCTTGCCATAATTATATCTCTTTGTAAACCATCTTTATAAATGTTCATTTCATTTACATTTAATCTCATTTCCGATTTGCACTTCATTTTTCTATTTTTCTTTAAGAAAATTTTCAACGTCATTTATTGTATATTATTTTTTCTCGCTTACTTTTTTTTTTCTTCTAATAATTCTAAATTTTCTTCTCTTAATCCACCTACTTTCTTTGCAAGTAAATATTAAATATATTTTATATTTTCAAAAACTAAATATACATACCTTTTCATTTAATACTTTCTTTTTTTAAGAAGAAGTGAAATAGTTTGTAGAAAATTATTAAGAAGAAATGTCTATGGTCCTTGAGAATTAAATGAGAATATTTTTATAACTCTAAGGGGTGATGCAATAAAGTAAGACTTTATTGTATTTATATGTGAGAAAATGAGTTATTTAATGAGATGATCCATGTTCGAATTTCTTTCGTACATAATTTTTTTAAAACCAAGATAATCACATATAATATCTGATTCAATGGTATTGGGGGACAATGGTAATCTTTGACTCAAGACCCAAAAAATGAAAATATTTATCTTGTAATTATAAGAAATATGAACCTATTTTTAGATGTATTAATTGATAATTTTTTTTATCCTTAAATAAGTATAAAATTTATTAATGAGGTCTCTACTCATTCTCTCTGTTAAGTAGATGTGATTATTGACCTGTTAAATAATTTAATCATTTGGTGAAAAAATTATCCCTTAAATTATGTGCATTTTCTTTAAATATTATCATTACATAATTCATTTAATTCTATGGATTCTTTTGAAATAAAATTTAAATAATTTAAGACTTATCTAATTTTTTCACATAAATAAATTAGTTATTTTTTTATATAAAAAGATAATGTTACCTTCTTTTCTTCTCTCTCTCCTTTTTTTATTAT
>PYAF01002520.1:349236-412583 GCA_007407185.1 Glycine tomentella | reverse complement strand
TTTACATTGAAAAATGCTAGTAATACAATATGTATCACACTATTTTATTAGTTAAAATTAATAAAAAAAATAGAAAATCTTAAAATTTTATCTTATTTAATAAATTTTCCCCACAATTTTTAATTAATAATAAAAGCTATATTAAAAGAAATAAGTGAGTTTGTTACTAGCTACTTGCTAGCCTTCCTATATTTACATGAACAAAGCTTATATTTTGTAAGTGCTGTTGATATAATTTTTTTATTTATTAAAAGTTAAATTTTCATTTTAGCAATTTGCATTAACATTTGAGGACGTCTTTTTATTACACTTTATTATCAACATTTTAACTTCAATTTTGATTCTATAGTAGCCGTGATAACACCCATGTAACTACATCTAAATTTTATTCTATCTAGGGTGACAGATTCTAAAAATGTAAGATGGTGAAAAATTGATTAAATGAAAACTTTATATTAGTTTTCAAATGAGTAAAAATGTGTGATATACTAATTTTGTGAATAATTTAATGATAAGTTGATCAATAAAATTTATAATTTAATATTATATTGATTCTTGAAAAATATGATTTATCATCTCTATCTCTAATTATAAGATATAGTTGAACAATTTAGGCTTATTAAAAAAATTAGATAATAACATTAAATATTTTGTCTATAATTATAACATTTTTTAAATATATCCTTAATTTTATTAAAAATCTATTCATTTTCTCCTATCTCTTTAAAAGAATAAAAGAGACAATTTATAATGTTTTAGTAAAAAAAATAATTAATATCTAAAAAAGATAAAATGAAATCTTATAATATGAAATAAATATTTTTATTGACTTATAAGTAGGGATACAAAGAATTTTTTAAATTAATTCTTGAATATTATAATATAACAAAATTGTCTTAGAATTTAATGAAAAATTAATTTATTATATAGATTAAATTTAATTTTTTATTTTTGAGGAATTAATTTTTCACCCTCTTACATCTTATAAATCAAAATTACTATTTATCCTTCAATTTATCTTTACCGAGTTTACCGTTTACCCCTTGGTAAATGGTAAAGAAACACTCCAGTTGCAGTCTTTGCACTACCAATGGTACATTGTAACTGATAGATCAACGGAAATGATCTCGATTCAAAAGTCAGCAGCGTTGATATTCTATGATCATCTGCCACGTGTCCTCCATGCATTCTCTAGAAACCCGTTCTCCTATGGCAGTACTTTCAAACTTTCCAATTTTGGCCAAGTCCCATCAATAAATATCTAACTCCGTTGTTTCCTCACTCACTCAACTCACCACCGAAACTGAAACAAACATGGCTTCTTCCACCATCACCTCCTCCTTCCTCACATCACACCCTTCATCCCTCTTCAACAAATCATCATCTTCATCATCCCCCTCCTTCCATGCCACCTCCACTCTCCGCCTCCACGCGCCACGCGCCTCCATGTCCTCGGCAGCCCCACCGCCGCCCTACGACTTCGGCTCGTTCCGGTTCGAGCCGATTAGGGAGTCGATCGTGTCGCGGGAGATGACACGCAGGTACATGACCGACATGGTCACCCACGCCGACACCGACGTCGTCGTCGTCGGCGCGGGCTCCGCGGGTCTCTCGTGCGCCTACGAGCTCTCTAAAAACCCCTCCGTCAATGTCGCCATTGTCGAGCAGTCCGTCAGTCCCGGCGGCGGTGCCTGGCTCGGCGGCCAACTCTTCTCTGCCATGGTCGGTAACTCACCCTATCAACTCGGCTTCCTTTTTTGCTTCTCTTGTTTTTTTTTTTTTTTTTTTTTTTTTTTTTTGTTTGGAAACTCACAAGGAGATAAAAAAAATCTTTTCGAACAGAATACCACTTCATTTTTTTTTTCCTTCGTTTTTATATTGACTTGACGATAAACTTTAGATGTGATGACACAGTCACAGACTCACAGGTGTTGTTTTCCGCATTGGATCTAACAGAAAGCGAAATCTTATCGTGACAAATGGTGCCTTAATGCCTGCATTTTTTTATACTATTTTTTTTTTTTTAATGGCTATCTGTTGCTAATGTAAAAATCATTTTATGTACATAGCCTTTTTTATTTTTTTAATAAAAAATATCTGCTTTTTTATTTGTTGTTCTGTTTTAAAAAATGCAACTCATAAAACATTAGTATACTTTGATTAAAATGTCTGTATTTAATATCTTATAATTTATGTGAAATTATTAACTTATTATAATAATTACCATTAAATAAATTCCAAATAGAACCAAATCATTAATAACACTTTAAATGCTTAAAACATTTACAGTTTTGGAAAATTTAGAAAATCTTATTTAATAATTTATTAATTTCTTAGCCAACGATAATAAAAATACAGGATATCAACTCGATATTTTATAGTTTTAAATATTATCTTAATCCTCTTAATTTAGCATTTTTTTTTACATTTTGTAGATTACTTTTTTATACTTTTAGTCCTTATAAATTATTTATGTTTTGTTTTTAGTCCTTAAATTATTATAAATAACACTTTAAATTATTATAAATAACACTTTAAACATTGAAAAAATGTTAAAGATGAAAAATAAAATAAACATAATTTATAAGAATTAAAAATAAAAATAATAATTTCATAATGACGAAAAACACAAATTCTAAGTTACAAGGATTAAATATATTTAAGCGTATTTTATAATAAGAAAATGTTAAACTAAGTATAGAAATACACTTAATAATATGAACTAGTAAAAAGTATTTAATATTTATATTTAATAAATAGAGAAATAATGGAAATTTATTAATAGTAGATTTAGAATGAGATTTAATAAATAGACAAATAAATGTTAAAATCTGTTAATTGGTCCGGTCAAAAGTCAAATTGGAGCATATATATTTTTTGTTATTATTGTAAAAAAGAGTCTGTATATTGAATTTTTTATTTCATCGTCCATTTTTATTACACTATTTATAATTGTGATTTCTGAATTGTTAACTATCTTTGTGATTTTTAAGAGTATATTAAAGGGTATGAAACAAATAATGAAGAATGTGAATGTGAAGATACATGAATAATTAATTTGATGACACAAGATCATCTAATGGTGTATGATGAATGTGCAAGTACAGGTAGTGCGTAAGCCCGCACACCTATTCCTAGAAGAGCTTGGTCTTGAGTATGACGAACAAGACAACTACGTGGTGATCAAGCACGCTGCATTGTTCACTTCCACCATCATGAGCAAGCTCTTGGCCAGGCCAAACGTGAAGCTCTTCAACGCTGTGGCAGCTGAGGACTTGATTGTGAAGAACGGGAGAGTTGGTGGGGTGGTGACAAACTGGGCCTTGGTTTCAATGAACCATGACACTCAATCCTGCATGGACCCTAACGTGATGGAGGCTAAGGTGGTGGTAAGTTCTTGTGGCCATGATGGACCATTTGGAGCCACTGGGGTTAAGAGGCTTAAGAGCATTGGGTTGATTGATAGTGTGCCAGGGATGAAGGCCCTTGACATGAACAAGGCAGAGGATGCCATTGTGAGGCTCACTAGGGAGGTTGTGCCTGGCATGATTGTTACTGGGATGGAAGTTGCTGAGATCGATGGTGCTCCAAGGATGGTAAAATTCTATTATCACTTGATGCTACTCTTGTGCCACTTATTCAATTTGGGATTTTTCTTTTTAAATTTTTTTTAAGGATGGCAAAATTTGAGATTGATGGTGCCCCAAGGCCAAGAATGGTAAAATTTTTACCTTTTGATATTCATAGAAACTTTGTCTTTTTTGAGAATTGAGATTGTTTTCTTTGGCATGGACATAGAGATACTTTATGTGATGGGTCCAACAGCACACTAGGACTGAAAAGGAATTTAAATTGGTTGCATATATATATATATATATATATTGTCCCATTTGATAATTAGAGGAAGAGAGAAGTAAACTTGACCATATATGAAAAAGAAGAAAATCTTGGTTAATTGTTTTCGTATAATATAATTCTCTAGTTTGTTGATTGATTTATATTGTAACTTAACTGGTTTGAAAAACAATGTCTTTTTTCAAAAACACTTTTTTTATGTTTTTAAAATTTGTTTATCTTTTGAATACATTCAAGAGCGTTTTTGTCTTTTGAGTACATTCAAAAGCGTTTTTGTCTTTTGAGTACATTACTGTTTTTTAAAATATTTGTCTGTCCAGTATTTGGACAGAACTCTTGATGAAGAAAATAGAAAAATATGTGAAAATATCTCCTAATTTTTGTTTCTAGACATAAAATGAAGTAACTAATTGTTTGAGCTTTGTTCAATTGTGAATGCAGGGTCCAACATTTGGAGCAATGATGATTTCAGGGCAGAAAGCAGCCCATCTGGCTTTGAGATCATTGGGACTTCCCAATGCTTTGGATTCTGTAGGAAACGTTCATCCTGAGCTTGTCCTAGCTTCTGCTGAATCTGCTGAAATTGCAGACGCTTAATTAATGTTGCAACAAATTTAAGTTAAAATAGTATCAATGCTTGCAACTAGAAATAATACTTGTAGTTAGGGAATTAAGCTTTGAAGGTGTTGGTAGTGATCTATTGGGGTGGTTGATGTGACTCTATGAAGTTTGTTAATAATATGAAGAGGTTTGAAGGTGTGGGTAGTGTACTATCCACACCTTTGTCTCAAGTTTTATATTTTGTTCAATTTATTTTATTTTAAAATTTTAAAAAAGACAATGAAGTAATTGATGCGATATTATTGTTGTCATTTTATTTGAAAATCCCTAATAAGGACCTTAAAAAGGTATTGATCGAAAATGATTAAAAAATGTCCTTTTTAATTAAAGGAGTATTCCTCTAATTTAAGTGCATTTTTGGATAATATCGAATTCAAATCCAATTCTATGTGTAGTTGTCTTACACTCTTACGGTATAAGAATGCCGGTTTTTAAGTGCATTTTTTTTATAAACATAAAAATGTATTAGATGAGAACATTAAGGAAATAGAATAATAATATATGATTATTTAATATTTTTAATACTATTATTATTTAATATATGAAGATAGGAATATCTTCATGTTGAAATGAGGATTATATGTTGGTGTGTTATTTAGGCTTTGTTTGGGAGAGAGATTTTGGAGGGGAAGGGAAGGAAGGGAAAGGTTTAGGTAGAGAGATCTCCTTGTTTGGGAGTTTTAATTTTTGAGGGAAAGGATTTGAGAATTTTTAAAACTCCTCTGAAATCCTTCAAAGCTTAAAAATTGTTGTCCCCCCTATTTGGGAGATTTTTAGAAGGAAAAGTAATAAAATTATTATCCTATCCTATCCAGTGTTAATAAAATTACTATCCTATCCCAGTCAGTATTAATAAAACACCAAAATACAAAGTACTGAATCACAATTCAATGGCAAAATTGTAAAAATATTTTATTAACTCTCCATTTCCCTCTCTTAATATATTTTTAACTCCCAAACAAGAAGGAAGGAACTTCCCTCATTTTCCTCCCTTTCCTTCCCCTCCCTTCCCTTTGAATCTCTTTCCTTTCCTTCCCCTTCTAACTCCCAAACAAATCCTTAGTGTCAACAAACAATGGTATCGGGGAGGGCCGACCCTACTTTGGTGCAGTTCACAAAATTGTTACGAAAAAAGATATCAATTTTTTCTATGAGGATATGTTATGAATGGTCTTTTATAATCAAAATAATTTATACACAAACAACAATAATGTAAGTAACACAACACAATTTTGTTATGACTGATCTTGTACAATTAAAATAATTTATACACAAACAATAATTATGCAAGACAACATAGTAAAAACCACGGAACCACTCTCGGAGCCAGCCAAATTCTTCACTATCAATAAAGCGAGATTATAAAAAGGTTCCAGCAACCATTATAATCAACAAACAACTTCAACAAAAGTTGTACCAAAACTTCACAAAAGGTAAGCATACAAAATAAGGTTTTGTTCGAAATTAATTTCTACCATCAGGAATAACAACTCACAAATCCCAACGGTCAAATTGAATTAATACAAGATAGGAATACACTGACAAATTTTGAGCATAATCCAACGGTTGCGAAAGAGATAACCATATCTCAATATCACTGCCCGATACAAAACAAAACAGAGTAGAAATTTTGATCTCCTCTGTTTCCAGTTGAAATACTACCTCTTGAAAAATATTCAATGAATGATCCGAACGGTCAGAATTTAGTAACAAAGTTGGTTAACCTTTTATCAAATTTTGAGCTCGATCCAACGCTTAGTGTGAGAGCAATATCCTTCGCAATACCGCTGTATGCTTCAGAACCAGTTAAGTTTGGGAATTTCCGGTGATGCTATAGACCTCGATCCAAGAAATCAACCATTAGATGTGAAGAGTGATGAGTCAAAAACTTGCTATAAAAGTGTTAGCAAGATCTAATAGTTAAATAAGGAGATTAAGGAGATTGAAGGATGACTGTTCCTGTCCTTCTCAACATGCAAATTTGACTGCTCTCTTTCTCCTTTTCTTTGTTTCTCTCTCTTGTGTTTTCAAATTGGTTGCATACCTCTCAAAAATAGAACCCTAGTATTTCTTTATTGGGCTGGACTTGGCTTGGGTTTTAAGCCCAACAAAAATTAGTAATGCATATTTTGTTTTGCAAGTGAATGAGCTTTGAATTTAAGATTTTTTTATAAATTATTTAAATAATGTACTATTTGATCCATTTGAGTGAGATATAAAATTAGTAAATTATTTAGTAATATATTTTTAAAAAATAAATTTTAATTAAAAATTGATAATGCTTTTGCAATTATTTTAGAGAAATATATTTTAATATTCTAAATAAATTTGTAAGATAAATACTCAATTTATTTCTTGAATTTGTTGAATGACGACAGTTAAGTCCTAACAGATAAAAATTAAAATTTTGTTTCTAAATTTGTAAAAAATGCAACAATTTTGTCTTAGTATCAGTTCTCCCCATTAATCCAAACATAAATGCATAAGTGACGCATTTGAACCTATTTCTTCAAATTTAGAAATATATTCAGACACACTACTATTATTTTGTTCAAGCCTAAGAAATTCGAGCTCCTTAACATTTCTTACTTATATGGGAAAATACTTCCCACAGAATGTTGTCTTAAACACCTCCCATGTAATCTCTACTTCATTATCTGCCAAAATTTGCTTGTGGCTATTCCATCAATACTCAACATTAGATTGTAACATATATGTAGCATAAGTTACTTTCTGTTGGTCAGAACAATCTAATATAGGGGTTAATTTTAAGAAGCGTATACTAATAAAGTAAAGTGCGTCAGAATTCATCAAACACAAATAATCACACATAAATAGTTACACTCAAAACATAAAAGCATAGTCAGTCCATTCCCCTTAGGATATTAGGGTTTAATTTTAAGAAGCGTATACTAATAAAAATTCTAAAATGTATAAATTATAGAAGTTATTAAACTAACATATATTATACGTAGCCACAGTCATTCGTTACATAAGTAATTTCTAAACAAGTACAAGATTTTCCATACAAGCCTAGTTCATATCTTCATTCCTACACCACCACCAATCAAGGGCATCAAGGAAACTGATCACTGTTGCCATCTAAATAAATGAAACAAATCTAGTGAGAAATAAAATTTCTCAGTAAGCAAAACTAAACCACCAAACATGTTAGTATGTTAGTAAATCATCAATATATTCAAATGAATCCATAAAATAATTATTCAAACTATATGAATGCATGAAGTGAATTTTCCCAGGATGCATATGACCTCTACATATCGTACTGTATGTAGCTACACCTCGTACTGGTGTAGACATTGCGGCCATCTTATGCAAACATGCATGATTTATTCCATGTATTTGCACCTGGTCACTACATCTCGTACTGGATGTAGTATCAGATTCTGTTTCACAAATCTCATATTGGACTCGGAAACATGAACCAACATATCATCATATCAACATCCATCCATAATAAAATCCATGAGCAAAATTATATCAACTTAAGCATGGCAATTGAATATCATCAAGCTACAAAAAAATCATGTTAGTAATCTAACTAATAACCACAATATATTTTTCAAACAATTTCTAATTCCTTTAAACAGTCACAAGAAAAGATTAAAACTTAGTATGCATCTTAATTCTCCTTGCACCTACCACCGTACTACTTCATCCTCAAAATTTAATCACTCAAGCATTTGAACCATTTATCTACATACCATTCAATATCTACTTCCAAAAATTAATACAAAACAGTCCCATAGTAGAAAGATAAACAAACAACCCAAATATAATCAAAATCACTTCCAAAGATCACCAAATATAATTTCAAACATCAATAATATTTCAGCCTACAAATCATCACCTATCCTATGGTTTTAAATCAACATTTTCACCTCATAAAATACCTTCTAATAACATGAAATTCCAGCCTAAAATAATAACCATAAATCTATACATTTAAACATATAGGTTAATCCAAATGAATTCTTAACTAGATATTGAAGCCTAGCCTATCTTAAGTGAATTTGATTTTTGAAATGGAATGGAGTAAGAGCTGTATTCCTTGGAAAATCCTCTAAGAAATGAGGTCTTGAAAGAAGAAATTGGATGATGGATAAGTGGTAGAAAGAATGTACGGTCAAAAGCAAGCAAAGAAGGTAGAAAGTGAAAAGTGGGTGCAATGAGCAAGTAGTAGGTGTGATAGGTTTTGTGTTGAAAATTTATGTGCACAAATTTTGTGAGCATCCAAGCTATTTATACTACTTTAATTGGTTTAGATTTAAGGGTTTTATTTGGATTAAAACTGATTTTAGAAGTTAGTTTAGTTAGGTTTTAACTAGGTAATCATTTCATTAGGAGATATTTAACCTTAAGCCTTATCTTGACTTGATTTTTTTGGTCAAGATTCTTTTAATCATGATCTTAGGGGCAACTGGCCTCTCCCACATGGAAATGGCTGAGCTAGGGAATACAAATGTTTGGTTTAAGTTTTTCCACATGCACACAAAGGCTTAATTAAATCTTTTCACTTCAGCCAATTTTATTTTATAGCAACCTATATTTTCAATCTTTGTCTTTGGCTTATTGCTTTAGTGCATTCTTTGTCTTATTGAGGGATTTTATGCACGTGGATAGGTCTTGGACTGAGGCAACCTCTGATTTGTCACATTTTGGGCTGAAGATTTTAGTCCTTGGGCCAAAATTCTAAGAGTTACAAGTTATGCCCAATCCAAAATGTCCAAAAGGCTAGAAACACTTAAGCAGATGAGTTAGTTCATTGTTTATTCTATACCAATATACGAGCCCATAAATCCTAATATTTTAGTATATTAAACTAGACTTCCTAAGCTTTCTAACAAGGTATCACATTCCTTATTTGGAGTTATAAAACTTTAGCTATAACATTTTTAATCTAGACTCCAAAACTGCCAGCAAGATGAGAATTTTCACACTGATATGTCTTAATGTTTTAGTTACTGCAAGCAGTACACAAACTAGATTTACCTAAAACTTTTATATGTTGTAGTAGACATCTTGATATTTAATTTCATATATCATACACCTAATTTGAATAAGAATTGAGAGAGAAATAAATTTCTCAATTCGGGTGGCAGAAATGGACAGTTTTGGGCAGCTTATCTTCAAATAAATTTTATCCTATTCTTCTTGTATCCAACTATTATCACACTTCCATAATTCAATCATAAATACAAACTCAAGATATAATTTTGAGGATGTTACAACCATCATTAGCATTTTTTCAATTTAGAGTTTTGATGTTTTTGTTGAACTGCAGCAAGCGGAGTTGTGACAAAGGTGTGTTGCAAGGAGTGTAGGTTTGGGTTGTGTACAAATTGACAAATTAGTTTGTCAAAATTTTAGTGACAAATTAGTGCATCCCATTCATCACCGATGTGGCTATTCGTTTACACACATATTGTTATAGGTAACCAAGACTCATGACACAAACAAGTTTGTTTGGGTTAACGAAAGAGAGTTAATGGTGAGACGAATTTGTCATACTTTTTGAAAATTTAGGGACACAATTTTGTTTTATTATCTTTCATAGACCCAAGTGTCAATGTCTTACAAATTCAAGAATCAAATTGGGTATTTATCCTAAATTTAAACAACAATCTAGGACAATAACTAATAGTTTAGAAGAGTTTTGGTAGTGCCATATGTCTCAAACCTGGCTCACGATATATTCGTATTAAAAAGAGCAAACATTGGGCCAAACTTTAGATCAATCTATTCAGTAGACATGTTGACAATCATTTTTGTGAAATTTTCGTCTCTTTGTGTCATGTAGACTCTTTTATTAGCAGTAACAGACGAAAGTTAACGGATTGATGGATTTGTCGCACTTTTTTCACTTTCGGGAACGAAAATTTGAATTTTTATCTTTTGAGGATGAATTTGTCAATGTTTTACACATTCAAGGACAAAAATAACTATTTGCCCTAAAAAATAATTGCAATAACTTTTTGCATTTTTTTATTAGATTCATTGTGGTTATTAGATGTATATGATGAGGATGATCAATATTACCGTGGATCAATTCTATGATTATTAGATGTATATGATGAGGATGATCAAATACCATTATGGATCAATCCTGCTACAAAAATTTGATTTTTGTTTTGATTTGAACTTGAATTTGGGATATACAATTTCTAGTAGTTTATAACTACTAGAATATGTTTTAAGATCATTCAAACAAACAAGTTTCCGAAATAATTTTGGGTAGTTTTAAATCATTTAAACATGAAATCAAAATAAAATAATAATAAAAACAACATCATAACATACTTAACAACTATAATGGACAAAAACATCAAACTAAAAAAGGTTTTGGGTGTTGATTAGTTTTCAAAATGTTTAAAAAACAAAATCATAAATGTCGAAAAGTTTGAGGACTAAAAACATAATATATCCTAGTTATAATAGTTAACTGTTGAATTTAATGAGTACTATGTTTTCAAAAAACGAGTTATTTTTAATTAAAAATAGATACAATTAAGATATCCCATACAACCAAATTGTACTAACATTTAAAATACGAAAAAATAGGATATACATAGACAGTGTAACAAAATTTTATACTCATTCAATCATAAACTTTATGTATTTGATATGTTTGTAACATCTTGATTTTTCATACCTTGAAAAGTTTCTAGTAAAAATAGCAAACATTTGAGTGATAGTTAATGCTATAGCATTTTAAATAGTGAAATAATTGTTTTGTATGTGTATGTGATATCCTTGCATGGATAAGTGCTCTAGAATTTTAATTCTAGGCTTAAGAAGATGTATTTTAGGCCTAAAAAACCTTGGTCAACATCCAGTTGATCAGTTAAAGAAAAGTCAAAGTAAAAGAATTTTCTCATTAATGACGTTTTGGTAATTATGTGATTTTCCTATGAGTAAGAAAGAATATGGAGGATGGAGGGAAAACAGATACAAAAACAATTTTTCTATGTATGGAAAAATTAGGAAACATAATTGTACATTAGTTTTTCTTGCAGGGTAAGTAGGAAAATCAGGAAAGAAGTTTCTGCATCTCATAAGGATTTGATTTAGGAGGACATTCGGGTATTTGAATTAGATGTTGCATGTATTGTAATTTGTTGACAAACTATTGAATGTAATTTTTGTATTGCAAACTGAATATGATATTTTAGAAGCGTCCGACCAAAGGACAAAGAAGAAAATCCTTAAGATGATAGGAGAGCGATGGAGGTACTTTAAGTCAGATTTGACCTCCAAATGGGCTCTGGCACAAGACAAGGAAGAAGATGACGACACTGTCCATGGCAAGTACGCTATCAAGAAAGAAAAGTAGAACCAATTTTGTCGGAGTCGTAGAGACCCTTCATGGGAAGTTAGTTGACTTGCATTATTTATGAATTTCACAATTATGCATTATTTTCAACCGCATTTAGTTCACAAGTTACTCATTATAATTGTGACAATATGTTAGAAAGAAGGTTTAGGCCATCCAGAAATTAAACACTGCCCCTTGTGTGTTGTCTTGTGGAGGTTATGATTTACTTGAAGAAAAGTTAATTGAGGAAAACAAAAGAAATGATTGGAGCAAACAGCCCAATCCGGGAGCACAGAAACAATCGTTGATCCTCCATCTCCCATTAGATGACACGTGAAATGGAAGATGACTCGCACCAAAAAATCAGAAGACCTGAAATCTGAGGCAACACGCAAAATTGCAGATAGGATTGTAAGTTATTTTTTTAAGTAAATTTTCAATCTTTATAATAACAACAATAGTTCTTAAACTCTTCAAGTATTTTGTTGATTGCAGCACTCCATTGAAGAGCAGTCAGCATATGAAAGCTTTGTTGCCCATGGACGTAAAGATGTATTGACTGCTGCCATTGGCCTACTAGAGCACTCTGGTCGTGTCCGTGCTACTGGAGTCAGTGTCAGGATCATACAATACTTCGGACTAGCTTCAACAAGCTCCCGCACGTCTATGTCGATCAACCCAGAAAAACTTCATCAATTAATAGAAAATATTACCGAACAGTTGACACAAAAAATCAAGGATGAGCTGCAGCAGTCGATCACTGAAAAAGTGATTCTACAATTAATGTTGGCTTTTAGCCAGATGCAGTCCTACATGCAATCACAGGGACTCGTAACACATCCTGAGCCTGGGTTAGTCCTTCTGCTGCCTGTGTCAGCACAAAGGGAAGCTGTGTCGATCCCTCGGGGCAGGACTAGGACACAGGTGCATCAGATAGGCGTTGATTTTATGTTGATGACAATTTTCCTCGCTTGGTGTCCCTTTGAAGAGTTTATGAAGGGTCGACAATTGTTCACAATGTCCCTTTGAGCAATGATCAAGTGAAAGTCGGTGTTGATGAAGTTCGAAATGCTGATGCTCACGTCCCTGTACCCATTCAAGAGGTTTAATTAGTGGGGCAGGCCCTTAACACCTTCGTTGCTTGGCCGACGCATCTTGTACAACCTTTATTAGAACATACCTTCCCTTTTGTTGTGTTTCTTATTATTAAAAAATGATTTATTATAAATAAAGTGTTGACTGTCATTGACTTATTTTTATTAACTGTGTAGGATAAACAGGGACCTAAGGGACCAGTGAAACCTGTAGATAGGTCAGAACCTGATGACGATCCCCTATATCCGATGACATTGACGATCTCACAACTTTTCCTCAAGCCTATGTAGGTGCCATTGGATTCAACTGTGTTTGGGGTGTATAATGATGGCGTCCCCTTGTACATAAATCATGAAGATATTTCTGAAATAATACACGGTGGTCAATGTCTCAACATATCTATTATACAAATGTGGATTCTGCAAGTCACTTTACATTATAGTCCATTATATAACTGATTATTTTAAATTGATGCATAATTTACTTTATTTTAACAACAATAGGCATATGAATGAGTTAAGTTTGCAATCGTGGAATGCATCTGCATATGGATTCCTTGAGCCACAGTCTATACAAAGATTTGGTCAATCACAATTTGAATGTGAGGATTATATTAAGAAATGAGTGCGTAATTCATAGAAAATATCTATCTAGGAGCATACTTGAATGAGTAAGTAAAACTGAATAGATAAATTTAAATAATGTCACACTATAATAACTTAATGTTCTCCAATGTAGTGCACATTGACAGTGTCGTTATATGTCCTAAAGACAATGTTGTCGTCTGATTTTGTTCCTTGCACAATAAGCCGACAACTACCTTAAAGGAATTATTAATGGGTCAGTTGCATTTTGTAATACATTTACTTTATCATTTGTATTTGACATCAATATTTTAATTGTACAATATGCATGCATGTTTCTCTTAACCAGTTCTTTGAAGGGATTCAACGATATTCAAGGAAGTAAATCCAACCAAGGCTATTGCTAAATGAATTCCAATTAAAGTAAGTCATTTAAACAATGGTTGATTTCTTAAAAATTACATTTATTATTGTGTAAATTAATTTTCGATTAACTTTCAATATCTGAATATGCTATTGAATTTAGCGTAATGAGCAAAGAGGAAGCACTGAGTGTGGCTATTATGTGATGCATTGGATGTCAACCAAAGTCTTAGGAGGTTTCAAGGATAATTGGGAAATGGTAATTGTTTACTTCAAAACTAATTTTGTTTGTTATACTTGTTATTATTTATATTGATTAAGTTATGTTTTATTATATCATTCAATATTTTATTAATCAAAGATCATTGGAACCAGAGATTAAAGACAATTTGCATTTGATGGGCATGATTTTATCTCAGAGTTAAAAATGAAACACTAGGTGTTTAAGGAATTTTACAATTGTATAAATAGTTTAATTAGAATCGATTATAATAAATGATTTTATGTATTGACATTATTGTTTTCTTTAATTATTTCTTATAATTAATAGTAATTATTCAATAATAATATAAAAATGTGTACTCTGAAACTGCTTGGATTGGTCTATTTTTTAATTTGCAGGTTTGTGTAATATTAAAAAACAAGCAAGATATTAAAAAGTTTAGAAAAAACAACATCGACTTTTCTAAAAATTGATTTTGATTTTTTATATTTTACATTTTTCTTGGGTTTATTTCTTATTATGCGATATCGATTTTCTTAAAAACTGATGTTGTGTAGTGTATGTTAACATCGATTTTTCAAAATCGATGTTAACATTGATACTTTTAACGTAGGTGGTTTCAACATCGATTAAAAATCGATGTTGAAAGTCGAAAACAACCGATGTTTAAAGCCAATTTTCTAGTAGTTCTTGGTGTTTGTTTTTGTCGGAGGCAAGTCTCTCTCCTATTTCTCTTGGAATTTTCAACTTCTCTCTTCCTCTTTTCCTTCTTTGCATTTTTTTATAGTGGTAGAGTTTTTCAAAGGCTAAAATTGGGTGGTCCATTTTCCATTTTGAGCAATTTGAGCTTTGGGACCAAGGTAAGAGGGAGTTTCCAAATCCTCGAGGTCTATGTGTGGTTATAATGGATATAACTTTAATTTTTATGTTGTGGAATGTTGTTTAATTTTTTGTAAATGCCTTTATTCATGCAACTGGGACTTCTGTGATTAGTATATGTTGTTTTGGATACCAAAATTGAGTTCCTTGATCCCCAAAACCTAGGAAAACATATAAAGTTTGTTGAATTTGGATTGGTGTAGTGAAAGTTATGTTAAAATCAAGTTTTGAATCCTTTTAGGGTGATTCTGCATTATTTCAGGAAAGGTGAATTTGGGGCTACAATTGGGACTTTTGGTCTCAAAAAAAGGATTTAGCATGCTCAAAAACTTAGAGAAATATAGAGTTTTGAAAATTGAACTCCTATGTCAAATGAAAAAACAAATTACTTCTAAGTTATGCTTCTATTATGAGATTGCCATTTTTTAGACTAAGAATGCATGATAAAATTTTAATATTTCAATCATGAATTGTATAAATGATAAGAGGAATTGTGGTTTTTTTGGAAGCATGAAAAAGAGACTAAGAGACTATTGTTTTTTTCAAATCTATGATTATTGCCTGATGGTTTATGTTACTGGAAGTGATAATTTTAATGATAATGTGATACTAAGTATGATAACTTGAAATGTGAGATGTGTGCTTTGAAAAATAGCTTGATGAGGGAAAGTGTATAGAGAAAATTGATATGAGGGTGTGGATAATGTGACTTAAATGCATTTGTGTAGAATAATGGAAATAAAGTTATAGATCATAAGTGTGTTGGATGCTTCTAAAATAGGTTCAAGAATGATGAAATTAGTACATGGTGTGAGTATAAGGTCTAGAATGTGAAGAATAATCAATGTATGATGAGATATTGTATGATTGGAAGTGGTGTATGTCTCTTATGTGAGAAGGATAATTGATGAATGATGAAGTTGTGCATGATGAGGTATGATGTGAATATTGATTATGAATATTGTTTAATTGTGACATATTTCGCGCTTTGGTTTGGGTTCGGGGGTATCTGACCCTCGACATTTTAGAAAGCTAATGTTTATACATTGTTTAATAGTGATGAGATGTGGAGATGATATTGTGATCCTATCCACACTTGGTTTGGGTCTTAGGGTGTCTGACCCTCAACATTGTAGAAAGTTTATGCTTACGAATTACTTTCATGGAAGTGATGTTGGCTAGTTTGCTTGTGTGAAAAGTGGATTTATTCACTTGAGGGACCAAGGTAGTGGTACCCTAAGGGAGTGAAAAGAGCCAATGCTATTTCCTCTCATTGTATGTGTGTAGACAACTTGTGAAGTTGGAGACTCAATGAAGGTGACATATATGATAAGGACAAAAGAAAGGAAACGCGAATAGAATAAGAAGCATATGTAAGTCGACGATGAGTGTGGGGCAGGGTAGGAGAGTTGTAAGTGCTTGAGTTAGAGGGTAGCTCTAGACTTAGTTAGAGCATAGTCTTCCAACGCTCATTCGCATACGAGAAGCAGATGTAAGTTGGTGACGAGTGTGAGGCAGGGTTGGAGATATGAAAGTGCTTGAGGTAGAGGGTTGCTCTAGACTCGATTATAGCATAGTCCTCCAACGCTTGTTCGTATGTACTACATAACCAACAATTCGAGGAAAACAAATCTCTACGTTACGAGAAAGTGTGAGGAAAAATTGAGAAATGATAGATGATGACTCACAATGGGTACACTGAGGGATGTTTTGAACAGTTCAAAGGAACCTAGGGGAATGAAGAGTGGTGATAACCCGACTAAGGATAGTGAATCCGGTTAGCGTGGGGGACTCGTGAGCTTCATTTTACATTCCTAATTGGAGCAGAGCCATATCTATGGTTGAGAGAAAAACATGACTTGTTTTGGGCTGCCAGACCCTAATTCTGTATGGACACGTAAAAAAATGAAAAATAATAATGATAAAAACGAAAAAGAAAAAAAGGGAAAGGAAGAACAATAATAAAACCAAAAAAAGGGGAAAGGATAATAAAATGGAAAAAATAATGATAAAAAGGAAAAGAATCCAAAGGGACCTAATGAGCTCTCTTTGAAAGCCCATTTGGTCAAAGAGTACATAAGGAGAAGGAATAAAATAAAAAGGAGAGGTCTTGACATCAATTGGTGGAGGAAAAAGCATAGATCCCAAGGAGGCAAAAGGATCCAACAACATCACGTCATTTGGCACTACAACCAGAGAAGGAGGAGAGGTCTCCAGGTATCCCGCATTCCTTCTTTTTCTTCTCTTCCTTTCTCCTCTGTTCTCTCCTTCATCTTCCTTCCCTTTCTTCTCCTTTTTTGTTTTTTTAATATATTTTTTTATTAGGCTAGGGTTGGAATCGGGTCAGAACGATCGGCCCAACACACAAGTAAAAAGTGAGTCATTTGAAACGAGTTTGGTCTAAAATAAAATAAAAACCACTATTTATTACCATGATTGTCAAACTCTCGATTTTAACCGTAGAATCGTCCGTTTTTACGATTCTACTAAGCTTTCGCGAGTTAAATTGCACATGGACTCGTTTTCGAAGTAGAATCGCCCTCGCTGATCCTTGTTGCAGTTATGTGAACCTCACTCCTTGGAGGGTATTGCAATCCATAAGATAACACAAGCTTCACATTATCCACAAACTCATCAGCTTCTGAATAACCCGAATTCTTCAACTTTGACTCAATATCCTCCAAACCCTTTGTCTTTTTCATGGCTTCAGACTTATCATGAACGTACAAAATCTTAGGATGAAGAACATCCTTCTATAAAGCCCACACATCTCTTCCTACCATCAAACGCTTCAACATCGCGCAACACTGCATCTTCTTGCAACGGTCCATCGTCATTACGTGCTCCACCTTTCGCTTCTTCTTCTCTCTGTTCTTGCACTGCACTCATACAATACCCTCCTTCTTTTTCTTCAACTCACTCACTTCCAACGGGTTTTTAGTGTTAACCCATGTCGCCATTTCGGTTCTCGAAATTCTTGAATCAGTAACACAAGATTCTGATGGATTTTCAGTGTTAACCCACATTGTCATCGCATAATAACCCTTCTTATTTTCAGCTCACACACTTTGGACACTATTGAATCTTTTGGAGTGTTGGTACCACAAGAATAAGAAACTTTATAACGTTCAGAGAAGATCTTTATAATGAGTTTTCTCCGAGGATGTTCTGCTTTAGCCATTGGTTTGGTGGCTTATTATAATTGATATGAAAAATTGAGATGAATGAATCGCCAATGGAAGGAAAGATGAAATTAAGGTTGTGCCTGAAATAGAGAGAATAGGAAGTATATAGCGGTGGGTAAAATAAAAATGAGTGGGATATTTATAAGATAAAAAAGTAGTTAGAATAATATCTAGCTATCTATCGATTATAATCTAATAATAATGACTACTACATATAATAGAGCGGACAATCTTTAACGATTATAATAAAATCAAATAGTTATATGATAATGACAACTTTAATAGATTTTATTTTGTATATATAATTACACTTTCTTAAATAAAAAGAAATGGACAAACATGCTGCATGTTCTTTAATATAATAGATATTTTGTAATTCTAATTTGGGTATTCATGTTGTGTTTTACTCATGTTGTTTCCTTAAAATTTATATACTCTTTAAAAAGAAGTTTGGTGAAACAATTTTCATTAAAAAAATGTAATTTATTTTAATATAATTAAATTAAAAAAGGTTGTTTTTAATAGTTAATAGAGAGAAATTTTTACTACTTACACAAGTTTATTTACGCACACTACTAGAAAAACAATATTCAATATTGGTTTTTAACCGATGTTGAAACTGACGACGTTGAAAGTTTGGACGTTAACATCGATTTTGAAAAATTGATGTTTTCAAAAGTATACAACATCAGTTTCTAGTAAAAACCGATGTCGCTATATAAGACATAAAAGGAAAAAAAATGTAAAATATGATACTTCAACATCGATTTTTGTTAAAAACCGATGTTAACTTATTTGACCACATCGGTTTTCGATGTTGCTGTGATGTAACAACATCGATTTTCAGATAAAAACCGATGTTGTTACATATAGGGACATCGATTTTTAATGAAATCGATGTTTTTGTCATGTAACAACATCGATTTTGACTGAAAATCGATGTTGTAGTGTAAGTTAACATCGATTTTAATCGATATTGTTTTTTTAGTTTTTTTTAATATTATGTCTAATTTTTTTGATTTTACCCAAATTCATCTTGCAAATGAAATACCAGGCATCCAACCAATTTCAAAATACAATACAATTAAATAATATTTGAATAACAAAAAAAATTCAATAGTGTCAATGTACATAAAAATGATTTCCTAACTAAGTATTTATACAATTGTTTAAAAATTCCTTAACCACCTAACCTAATATTTCATCTCTAACTTTAAGATAAAATGTAGCCCCCTGAACCCTAATAGCCTTCAATCTCTCGGCTTCCAGTGGTCTTTGATCAGTGAAATACTACATGACATAATAAAACATAATTTAATAAGTATAAATAAAAACAAGTAAAAAAATACAATTAATTTTGAATTAGACAATTATCATGTCCTAGTTCATCCAACTTCGACGCCTTTGTCATACTCAGTGCTCATGCGACTTGCATTCATCCAACTTCGATCCATCTAATTAATAACTCTATGATACTCACAAAGTTATTCCATGCATGAAAACCTCACTTTTTCATTCAAGGTGTGGCCCTATCCCATTCAGGAAAACAGATTTTTATAGTATATTCATATGTATAGGTTAAGTTTCTTTACTAAAATTTAACGAAATTTCGGCAGCATTTTCGGTTTGATCTCCAAGTACACGACATGAAAGAGGTGACATGAGTTCCACCATAGTCAATTATGCACCTGGAGAACAAAGTGAAATGCATTGTATCGAAATTTCATCAAATTTAAGAAAAGAAACTCAACCTATACATATGAATATACTAAAAAAATATGAGTCTTCCCAAACTGTCCAAATAGACAATTCAAGAATCAATACAATGATTAATCCAAACTGTCAGAAGAATCACTATAATGAATTTCAAACGGGAAACGAAGGTTCACTCATAATGAACATGAATTTTATATAGACCAATAGTCATTAATAACATAAAACAAGTTACAAAAGCACGCATTACATATACAACCTAAAAAAAATATGAAAGACATTCGTAAGTATCTGATATGATGGTCAATGACAATCTCCAACAATGAATCTCGTGATGACGATGCAAAGAGGCAAATGACAACTACATCCAAATGATGTTGAACAATGAAGATGTTATATTCAAAGACGACACACACACAATTTTCATAAAATACTAATGTGGTTGACTGCATGTAGGACAAAAATGGGGATATGTGACAAGGATTATATATGTAGGACACAATTGGGGCTAGTGTGAGTCTTAACCTACATAAGTCACTACTACTATTATTCATATTTTCAAAACAATCACCAATGAAGCATAAATTACCTAAATTACTAAAGTTTTACAACAACACTGCATTATGGCCTAGACTTTGAAGGATAATAATAGTACCTAAAGAAGAGTGACTGTTATCTTGTATTCAACACAAATTGTTGCTGGAGCCTTTATATCACTTCGGCATCATGGTCTGCACCTAATGCAAGAAAAGATTCAGCAAAGCAAGACAAAGCATATGAAAGATGATTTAACAAAAGGTGAGCAAGTCCAGTCTTGAAGCATACAAAATCAGCAACTTCTTGGGGAACCTGTCATGTGAGCCATGACATAGGGAACCAAAAAAGAAATTATACAAACTCAAAGATAGAAAACTATAAATATATCACAGTTTTTAAAAAAGGTCATTTACTCTAATGTCATTGACAATTCCACTAAGGTCTAGTTCACAAACATTTCAATGAACCTTAACTCTTTTAATCTCTCTACACTCTACAACCACATCAATACAAATGGATGAGCTTGAGGAGAGACAACATGGATACATGTATGCAAATACCAACATATCTAAGTCTTCGATTAACAATGGGTAAAAGGTGTCACAATAGATACATCCGTGATTCTTAACTCAAAGCCAAATACTAAAACACAAATGATGAGATAGTTACTAATATTCTTTCTCAAGGTAAGAACCATGCTAATTAAATAAAACCAAAATTCTAAGTTAAATTTTGAGTAATTAATTATCATTCATTCTTACTAATTGTTAATCTTAAAACTGTATTGTATTATCACTTTACCACTCCATCACCACTCACAAGATTACCTTAACACCTTATGCTAGAGAATTCTAGTCTAGATATGTCCATTGAAACTAAAAGTTAAGTTTGAATCATTATAACTTACTCAACACCCTTAAACGCAAGTCCAAGTTAGATTACTCCATTTGCTTACTTTTCCTTTACAACAATACAACATATAACTAGTTTCAAGTTTCAATTATGCCTTACAAGAATATTAACGTCAAAAGTTTACTTCCATAGTTACTAAAACACAAGTACATTTTTTTGCACACAATTTCATGTCGCACTGCTAGTTCGCTCTTATGCATTCTTCATGAGTTTTCACCAAATTTAAGTGAGGTTCACTCATTTCAATTATGTCTATAACCATCTTGCCTACCAAACACACTAAAACTCCATTCCAAAAATCGGTTTCGTTGTCATAAATAAAAGTAGGACAGCATGTAATACAAGCACATAAACATGTTCTTCATGGCACTAGAATGGTTTCCAGAAAACATCAATATTCCAAAAAACCTTGGACACTGCAGATAAGAAATGTTCAGAGTTAGAGAAAAAACATAGGAAATCTACCCTGAGCACAATAATGGAAATGAGAATAAGAACTTGTTCAAGCATACCCACCAAAACATCTACTAAGGTAGCTAAATAGTGAATATACAGAGCATAACCAATCTTTCCTACAAGATAAAATCAATCTTCTACTATGCCAACACAATGTCTCATAGTTTGTATATAATCGATACTTAATTAGTACTTAATTATAACTCAATAAAGTGAAGTACCTTTGAAGCTAAGACCAACAATGGCAACCACGGTCTCGAGCAAATGAAGCCTTCTACCTTGGAAATCCATGGTAGTAACATAAACAGTGAATAACAACTAGTGAGTATGAAATGTGAGTTACGAGAGAACAGAACAAAAAAAATGCAGAACCACCAAGCGTACCTAAGCTGCGTGAGTGAGAGTGAGACTGAAATGTGAGTTGTAAGTGAGAGTGGAAGCGCCACGAAGCATCAGACCGAGAGTGAGAGTGGAAGCGCCACCAACAACGACACCAAGACCGCCGTGAGAGTGATAGTCGGAGATAGGCGCGAGAGTGAAGGGTGTTTAATTTGGGGACCAACGCTTTTATAATAACAATAACAACATCGGTTTTCAACGAAAAATCGATTTTTCTATATCCTGCACAACATCGGTTTTTAATGAAAGTTGATGTTAACGTGTTATGTTAACGTCGTTTTTCAGAAAACCTTAAAAATCGATGTTAATGTGTATCTATTAACATCAATTTTTCAGAAAACCTTAAAAGATGATGTTAACGTCTATCTGTTAACACCGGTTTTCCAAAAAAACCTCAAAACTGATGTTAACGTGTATATGTTAACATTAGTATTTCAAAAAAAACCATAAAAACCAATATTAACAGAACATGTTAACACCAGTGTTTAAGAAAATCAATGTTAATTAGGTCTTGTTAATTACGAATTTATTATCGCATTTTTGTTAGCATCGGGTTTTGCTAAAATCGATGTTAACTTAGCGATGTTAAAACCCATTTTTCTAGTAGTGGCAAAATCTACTCTTCAAATTTCAACTCGACATAAAATACCATTTTTCAAAATCCTCCACTAATTTTTCAATTTGAGTGTTTCACTAACTTTCTAATAAAAAAATTCTCACATATTTTAGTTTAATTTAAATTATGTTTATTGTTTCTTTATTTTTTCAAATTATTTATTTGAATAAATTATACTCGTATATACTGAGTTTTATCGAATTACATATAACACCACTTTTTTTTGTATTAGTACACTAATCCCTCTATATGTTTGAAATTGTTACTTTTATGTTTGAAAATATTTCAAGAACACCATCTCTTATGTGACATTAACACTCTCAAAAGAAAATTAGTCTTCATCAGTATATACGAGTGTCATTTTTTTCAGTCTTCTTTGTGCCTTCGTTCTTCCTCACCCTGTGTACATAAACCTCGTTCTTCGCTTTGTCATTCTTCGTGCCTTCATTCTGCCTTGGTATGTTCCTCACTTTGTCGTCGCTCTGTGGCTGGGTCGTCCTCGCTCGTTTGCCGTGTTATCCTTGCTCTCCTGGCTTCGTGACTTCGTCCTTGATCCCGAGCTGCAGCCTGCAGGTATTTTTCATTCCTCTTAAACAACTTGTTTTGGTCTTTGAATAGTCTAGGAAATTGTTGCAGTTACGAACCCATAAGAAATTGATGTTTGAATAGTGTGTTCCATGCTTTCTATTCGTGAAGAATTGGGTTTGTTAGGTGCTTAATTAAATTGAATTTGGCTGAGCGCAAGAAGGAGATACATATGGACATATGGTTCCATTCCATGCTTTCTGAATAGTTTAGCATAGTAGCACACTAGCACGTACATAAAAATTTGTGAAGTTGAGAGGTAAGAGGTTCACGAATTTAACTTGGTTTACAAACTGTAATCATCTCCAGCATAACATAATATAGTGTGATTCATGAATTTAACTTGGTTTACAAAAGGGAATGGTCAAGGTTGAGAGCATTGTTGGGTTAGGAGAATGTGAATGTCTACCATGTATGAATTTGGCATGTCTACCATGTACGAATTTATGCTTGATATTTATAGGTAATTTACTATTATTTTTGTTTGAAGTAGACTCTTACGATTCTATAATTCGAGTCTACAGTCGAGTCTACGGAGCTCCCACGAGTTTACGTAGACTCTCAATTTTGACAACCTTGTTTACAACCCTTTTTTACTTATCCACCCTCTTCTATTTTAGGCCTAACCTGTTTTTGTTAAGTCTGAGACAAAATAAAAACACAAACTGCTATTTACGTCCCCCTTATTTCTACACATGCACCCTCTTTCATTTTGGGCCTAGCCTATTTTTGTTAAGTCTAAGACAAAATAAAAAGTGCTATTTACACCTGCAATTCTCCACATGCACCCTCTATCATTTTGGGCCTAGCTCGTTTTTGAGAAGTATGAAATATAATAAATATTGCCAGCTATACTCCCTTTCTCCATGTATGCACCCCTACCTCTTAGGCTGAAACCAGGCCCACCATGTCAGCACTCCGTCATTGTTGACTAAGTAAAAGTCAACCTTTTGATGTTGACCCTCCAAAAAGTAAATACATGAATAAATAAATAATAATAAGAAATAAATAAATTAGTGGACAATTCGTTACTTTGTTTATTTTTTTTTGTGTTTATTATTTATTCTTCAATTTGATTGTCTTATCATTATATCATTATTTAATTAGTTAGCAATGTGTTGTAAATGTTCTATTACTTATTTTATTTCCTCACGTTTCAACCGTTGCACCCTTGATTACTAAATGTATTCCCCGCCTCTATTCTATCCATTTTCATTCCCATTCGATTTATTTGTCATGTCTTGTCCATTTAATTCATTTATTCTTGCAATTTTGTATTAGTATTCGCTTACGTTCCGTGCACTCCATGATTGTTCTCCAACTTGATTGGTGGTGTTTCAATAATGTGTGAGTAAATTTTGTCAATGCCATGCTGAGTCTCCGACTTCTTGACTTCACAAAGTTTATCGTAAAACCAAAATCTTTTTCTAAAGTAAATAATCACTAAATTCTCTTTTTTTTCCAAAGAAAATTACATATTACCCGAGATCGCTTCAAGGTCAAATGCCTTAAGTGATTATCACCACTATTTTCTTAAATTTCAATGTAGTTTCAAGGTCCAACGCCTTAACGACTCTTTCTCACGCAATTAAAACAAATCTTTCAAAATAATAAAATCAACCCAACACACAAGCTATTTTCTACCTAAAGAACTACGTAAGTCTGATTTCCTCATTGCACCTGGGAATACGTAGGAGCAAGGGCAAATCCCTTATTGATTCTAAAATATTTAAAAAAAATCCCCTCTTTTTTCTAAAAATAAAAATTTTCTTTCTCTTTCTAAATTAAGCAAAATATAACAAACATAATTCATATTCTCAAGGAAAAACAAATAATTAAGAAGTCACTTTATTTTCATCACACTCGATTAAAGGTTGTCATCTTCATGACAGGCGCGTGGGGTGCTGATACCTTCCCCATGCGAAAACAACTCCTGAATCTTTTTTCTCTCAAATCTTAGACCATTCTTTATGTTTTTTGTTTTCCCAATGTTTTCCTTAAATAAACATTGGTGACAACTACTCTAGTTTTTCATTTTTTTTGGAAAATGTTTTCTTATCTTTTTTTTTTTATCGTAAGCCATGTTGCGACATGGGAAAATGTGAACTCTAACCGTCATCTATGAAAGTTTTATAAGACCATTAAAGCAGGAGAAAAAGCTTAATGGTATGTTGGGCCCAAGATAAAAAAAAAATTGAAATAAAAAATATTACACTAGAACAAGGTGTTGAATAAGGTATTAGATAAAGATGAAAGTCTTTTTGCAAATAGTATGATTTTCTTAATCAGATATATTAAAAATAAGGTTTTGAATGTATCGTCCAATGGATAAAAAAACAACTTTGGTGAAAGCAGAAATAGACTATCTTCCAATGATAGTAAAAAGAGTTTTCACAAAGGTTTTCCAATACAAACTTGTATGGCAAAATGTATCAAAATAAGCACAAAAGAATACACATCAAATGACTTTAGAGAGAAGTAGAAACACTTACGTTTATACCAGTTTGTTCAAACATATTACATCTAGTTCTCCTTTACAGACTTATAAAGGGTACTTCTTATCAAAATTTGATTACAAACACGTATTATGTCCTGCCACTTCTGGCTACAACAATATTCTCTAGGCCACTTCTGACACAAACCTTAGATCCCCTGAATCTAAGAACACCATGTATTGTTTCACACTAAGTCACACTTGGCTTTCACAAACAACAAAGGTTTGAATTAATATACAGATTCAAAACCCTCAAAGAGTGGATAAACACTTAAGCGTGAATACACTCAATTAACTTTGCAGAGAAAAGGATAAAAATTTAAGCACAATGAAGTGTCATCCAATGAATTGACAAAATCTTAACAGTTCAAATTCACTCGCTTGTTTTTCTCTTTGTTTTCATGTGTTGATAGCAGTGTTTGAGTCTCCTTTTATAGACTTAATAGAAGATATCCATTATGGGATCGAAGAACTCCTTGATATGACCGTTATCTCACAGTTGACAACTTGTGCAACACGTTGCTTGCTTGAGGTAAGAGAAGGAATAAAAATACAGACAACTGCATGTGTGCCTCTCTCCAGTGATAATGACCTCTGAGGAATATGCTCTTTTGGTTTCTTCTATTATCTTCTATTTTGTCCCTACATACTTAAAATTCAAAGTTAACATTCAAAATAGGAGAGGCAAAGATAATGTATAAGAGAGTTGGTACAAGCACTTCTCTTTTTAGATAATGTGAACCCATTGCGTGGTTGGATGTCACTTATACTAAATATAAAATGCCTTGTGTAAGTGAATAAGTTTATTGAGCACAATTTTAAAGGTTCAATGTATAGACATTGGTTTTCAAAGTGATTGGATGCTTGTTTACAACAGTCCGTTGGACGCTAAGTATAACTCTTTTAAAAAGCAAGTCCCAATTATGAATGGACGAAAAGTAATAAGAGCATAGGATATAGTATCATTACCACATGTGCTCATACATAGTAAGTCTTGTTTTACTTACGAGTAAACCATTAGCCTATCATAAATTTTGTAATCATCAAAATATTAGGTATGGATGGATCCTCCAATTATGAAACACTAGGTATGAAACATTTATTCCTTTCCTATTTCACTTAAGAGTATTCATAAATTTATATTTTTGCAATGATCAAAAAATTAGGTTTGGATGGATAGTCCATTTATGAAACATCGGATCATCCAAACCTAACAAATATGTGTGATAGACATATGAACCAAGTTACTGTGAGAGTTTTGTTTGTTAATAAATCACACATAGTGGTTATACAAGTTTGGTGTGTGATATCTCTTTGTTTGTTGCTTCTAAGGGAGAGAAGAACTCATTCCTTTCACCAACATTTTCAAGTTCGGATGATGAGTGTCAAGATAGATTTGCACTTGTGAGTTAGCATCTTTGAGTGCTGGAGGATCGCTTCGAGAGTTCTTCATATGGTATTTGTTAGTACAATCACTTATGTTGAGCATATACCTTCTTAATGACACAGTTATTTCCCAGGACTTGGGTAGATGATTGCTATGAGACTTTTGGGTATTGATATGAGTAAACCTAGGTTTCAGGAACTTTTGTATGCGTTCAACCATCTTATTTACTTATTATTTATTTTGATACATATTTACTTATGTTTGGTCACCATGGAGGCTCACCTCGGACCTTTATACATATACATGATGTTATTCAAAGATGTATGGTTTTATATTTAAAGTTTAAGTATTTATTATGTAT
Source organism: Glycine tomentella (assembly GCA_007407185.1). NCBI lineage: Eukaryota > Viridiplantae > Streptophyta > Magnoliopsida > Fabales > Fabaceae > Glycine > Glycine tomentella. The sequence continues at coordinate 384,982 of PYAF01002520.1, read as the reverse complement.
ATTGACATTGGCTTTAAATGAAACAACATCTTGTAAATATGTACGTCACATACAATTTCAAAAATAGATCGCTTTCTTTTCAAGTTGATAGTTTTTATTAAAAATAAAAGGGTTGAGAAGCCCTTGTGAAAAGTTCTATTTCTAAGAAAAATTTACCCTATATTTTTTGTATTTTATTACGACATTTATGAAAATGATTTGAACCCACTTGTTTATAAAGATAAATAAAAGGTATTTGAAGTGTATTTTGTATGCCCATATTTTAAGGTGTTAGAATGTATATTTTGAATTTTTATTTTAACGATTTACATGTCTATCTTCTTTTTTCTCCAACTCATAAACATGTGAGACTGACTATTGAATATGTTGGAAAACTCTTCCTACTCCTCCTAAACCCCTATTTGCTCTTTAGATCATTGCTTTAATTCATTGTCATTGTTGTGTCCATGCTTAGTTTGGCTATCTACGGTATGGATTGTTGTTGTCACCCACCCTACTTCCTTGTAGGACATGTTTTTTTCCTAATACGTGATTAAATGATTGAATAATTTTAAAATAGTAAATTAAAAAAATTACACCAGCAAATAATTAAAATATATAAGTGTTTTATTTTTTTGTATTTTTGTGCAAAAAATCTTCAGAAATATAATATGATTTAAATCTAGCAGTATATAAAACATTAGAATAGCTTATAGGAACAAAGTAATATGAGAATTTAATCATAAGTAGGTTGAAATGATATTTTGTATGTTTTGTGATTGTCAGTGAAGTTATATCAGATTTTCGATTGCGATTGCGATTGAGAGCCAAATTACATTATATGAAGTTGAGAAACTCATTTCTTTTTTCATTTGAGACCACTAGTGTCATCATAGATGTTTAAAAATATTCAAATTTTAATTCTGTAGCCCCTTTTAAATACTTAAGATTTTATGTAATTATGATCGATTTCATAAAATTTGCTAAATTTGTTAACTTTTGACAAAAATTTCTCTAAAATGTTTGTGTTATTTGGAAGTGCATCAATCATAATTATATTATCATAGAGAACAAAATATATGTCATATTTATTTTAAGACCTTCATATATTATTTTCTATCGGTAACTCGTTTCTAATTCAATTTTTAAATTTATTGCGAATCAATTGTACTAATAACCGGTATAGATCACAAATCATTAATATTTTTTCATCTTCTTCTCTTGTTGGCCATGTAATTCTAACCATAGTTGTGAAACCCGGTCTGGTCATGTACTTGATCGAGGTATTGGATCAGTGGGACAGTGATCCAACCAGTGGGTCATTAAAAACTTTTCCGATTTGATCCTGTATATATTAAAAATTCAAAATTATATATGTATCTATTATATATAAGTATATAACTAACATTATTTGAGTAAGAAAAGTTCATCCATACTCCAAAATCCAAAATAACAATTGATAATAATCCAAAATTCAAAATCCATTTTTTGTTAAAAAAAGAAAAAAAATCCAAACTAAAAAAAATTGTAAAATCGGCCGGGTCAGATTGATCCAACTAGGATTCGATGAAATAACCAATCGAGTTTGACTAGGTCATCTTGGATCAATTACGTGACCGATCCAATAGTTGAACCGATCAGATTAGGCCATCGGGTCCCGATTGGACTGATCCGACTAGCTGGATCGAATCGGGTTTTAGTCTATCTTTTCGGAGAAGCTTCAAACAATTTTTTTAATATAATTTTTTTTACATTTTTACCCTTAAAACCCACACCTAGCCACACCATTTTCATAATTTCTCCATTATCTTTTCAGCCCATAAACTCATGTTACCCACTCCCCCGCACTATCTTTATGCTATTTGTTTCATTTGTGTGCTAAGAGTGGTGGATTCTTTCCTTGGTGAGGTAAGTTTCTATTTTTTTTCCTTCTATTTCTTATACTTATTGTCTATATCCCTCTCAGTCTTCTATTATAAAACTTAATATGGTGTAATTCAAATCTCAATTCAAAATAGGATTTTTAATTATTAATTTCTATATTTTTTTTTTCTGAAAGTAGTAGTTCTAGTAGTCGGCTCGCTTTTTTCAAATTGTTTTTCATTATTAAGAAAAGGTAACGAAGATGAAATACGATTTAACCCTCTTTGGTGGTGGAAAATGAGAAAGATTGAAGATTTGTGGAAGAACAGTAATGTGAAGTTAAAGTTTTGTTAGTTTTATGATTGTGACAGTTGTGGTGGTAAGGAATGCTAACTGTATTGCCTTGTTTGTGGTTGATTCAAATCTTGATGGTATATAGATGGTTTTGAATTAAAAAACTTAAATATCATGGCGATATATGAGTTTGCGTATTGATGTTAATCATTAGCTAGAATTTTTGCATAGAACATGTCTTAGTATTACTTATAACCAAGGTTTTGAAAATTGGACTAGACTAACTGATCAGATCGCGAACCGACCTGTTATCTGGTTCTGATGGTCATTAGGACCGAAGAACATAAAAATTGGATTACAAACCGGTAAACCGGTGTTAAACCTGAAAACCGAACTAAGCCGATGGTTCACCGATTTCAATGGGTTTTGAGAAAATACATGTTGTGATCTTGAAAGTCATTGTCATTGCTCTACTCCAGTTTATACGCGAGTCTTAGCCTGCTCCATGCTAAGACGGAGTATAAAACTATTGCATGATGAGTAGAGTGTTGCATGTGGTGTATTTTGTACTTTATAGTCACTGACACTGTTGCATAAAAAGAAGGGTATACTTTATTGACTAAAAAAATAACAATAAAGGACTAAAGAGATACTATTTTAAAATTATTAAAAATGAATTTATAATTTAGTTAAAAAATAAGACACTATGTTGTTGTCGTGTTGCATGAGATGTGCTACATTGATGAACACAATTGGCTACTTCATGATTTTGGATTTTTGTAGTCATTATCTTCAACCCTATGTCTACAAAAATGGGATTTTTGTAGTCATGTAGACATGTGGTCATTATCGTTCAACCCTATTATCCGATCTACTAAGTCTGCATTTTCATATGTCGGATAAGCTTTATTTTTGAAATTGAATGGACTAAATTTTTGAGTTTGAATCTAGTCACAAAGTTGAGGTTAAATATGCCAGCCAACGGACCTAATTGTAACACCTCGTTTTATTATCTTGTATTTTATTGATTTTGAATGAAAAATTCTTTTCCACTTGCTTTAGAATTATCTTAGTTATAAATTTCACGGAAAATTCTTTTCTTCTTGCTTAAAATAATTCATGGGGAAGGTATTAATCATCAATATTGTAAACGTGTTCATTCGAAATCCAAAATAATAATAAGATACAGTCCAAAATACAATCCAACATAATATACAGACTAAACTAAAGTCTAGTACATCATTAGGATGATTACAAAAGATAAGCCATCAAAATATCTTCATCAAATCTTCTTCTCAACCATCCACTGCTATGTTTTACTGTTCCCCTGCTCGCCCAAATAAATTAGGGTCATCACAGGTGTCAACCACAGACACAAAAATATGGTAAGTTTATGATAAACATAGTTCAAGTCACACAGTGTATACAACATACAAATAATCATACAAATAATCATACAACATACTCATCATGCGATGCATGCTCATCTTCTTTATATGATGCATGAATCTCTTTCAAATTCTCATCAATTGGTACCATAGTCAAGATAGCCCCACTTTCTCTTTGTGGCACATAACTTATCCATTCAGTCAGGGTAGGTCAGTGTTGCAAATAGGAAGGGCACCTCCACCCATGTGATCATCATGGTGGTGTGGTCCTCACTGCCACTACCCCCCAGCTCAGACTCCTCTTGTCTGAACGCATGGACTCAGTTAAGCTATATGACACATCTTCTCTTCACGGACTAGCCCCCGCCAGGCATATGCAGATGAAATATGCATGAATGAATCTTTTTTATCTCATATTTACTCTTCAACATTACTCTTCACTTTATATATCATATGTTCAAATTTTCAACATGGAACTAACACAGAGTTCAACATGTAAAACTTCTTCCACTGACCACATAAACTTTATAAAAGCACTCAAGCATACAACCATAGTTCAACTCCATAAATTTCTCAAAGACAAGTCAAAATACACCAAAACTCAAGCACTTGTTTAAACCAACAATTCTTAAACTATCTTTATCATAAAGCTTCATAAGAATTCATGAAATCCATAAATATTCATAACTCACTCAACAACACAAATATTCCAAATATTTATTTAAACAAAACAATACTTAAATCATCTTTGTCTCTTTAAAACATTTTATCAAACACATGGTGTACTTTCATAGAAACACTCAACAACACAGAGAATAATACATAATTTTTTCTAAAGCACTCAACCATGCAAATATAATCCAAATCCAACAACCTTTTGTATATAAGTCTTACTTCACAAAGATTCAAACACTTATTCAAACAAAACATCACTTAAACAAAGTAACACTTAAACTATATTTAGCATAAACTCCCCTATACGTACCTTGTTTTCCTCTCAAAATTTGATAAACTTCTTCCTAAAAGCTTGCCAATCTTTTCCCTAGCTTCTCCTAGCTTTCGTGTTGCTTCAATATGGTGGAGTTTCTTTTCTAACTTGATTTAGGCTTTGGAAATGAAAAGATGGAAGAGATATGGAAGAGGAATTTCACGTGCACTTCCTATTGGAGAAGGACTTGGTGTTTTTCGGTCTACTCCCCCCTTTATATAGGGTTGGACAATTGATTTAAAAAGCTTTTACTACAAAAATATCTCCTAAGTTATGATTAATTAGCTTTCCAAATGGACCAATGGCAAGACTCCTTGCTTTTTAACCATCCAAGTGTCCATTTTCTTGATTGTTCTCAACATTTTTCCATTCCTTTTGATATTACACGTGCAAAGGCTTAGCTTGGAGAGTAATCTTTTCTATTTTCCTTTTCTTCGTTCTTGAGTTTTCCCAAAAACCCATTTCAGTAAAATATTGATTCTGGATTCGTTAACCGTTGGATCTCCTTAAAATTTTAAAGGCATACTTCTATCTCACATATCTAACTTTTGTCCGTTGGGATTTTTGAAATAATATCTAGAACTGTCTACGTGTTCAAAGGAAACCAGATAAGATTTTTGCTTTTTGAGAAAAATTTACTGAAATTAAATCTACACCATACAAGTGTCTTGACACTTGTTTGATTCATGAAGCCTTCTCTTAATCTTCTTCCAAGTGTCCCTTTGAGTTGGCAAAATCATGAAGCTTCACCATTATTTTCCAAGTATCACGTAAATGCTAGAGGGAAAATCTTTATCATGTGCCTTACAAGTGTCCTAATACTTGTATTCATCACATGGCTTACTTTTATAAGTGAAATTCATGAATATTCTCTTCCTTTCTACATGATTTTACATGTGCTCTTCACACCTAAGGGTGGGGACATAAGTTTTTCTTCCTTTTATACCATTGGATGCTTAAGAAAAAACCTAATTCCACTTATGGTTTCCTGTCACAACTATTTTGATAATCTGTTATCTAGGAGAATTCGGTATTTCCATCTCTGTATTTCCATTAGGTTCTCATAGAATCCTTAAGAATATCTGATCATTTCTGGTATGAAGGCATTATGGTCATTTCATCCTTCATCCTAGGGCATAATTGTTATTACCATCATAGAAATATCTATTCAGAATATCTAAGGGTATTCTTGTCATTTTCAAAATATCCAAGGGCATTTATGTAAGTTTTCATCTTAAAATATCTAGGGGCACTTTTGTAATTCTTAAAATGTCCAAGGGCATTATCGTCCTTTTACCTTCAAGGGCATTTTTGTCATTTTAAATTTACTGTAAGGGCAATATGGTTATTTTTTCCAAACATTTCCGTAATGTCTCTAATGATATTTCATCAAATTTTTCCTAACTTAAGACTTCCATAAATATCTATTGAACTATAGTTATAGAATTTTGGGGTGTTACACTAATAAAAGCTTTTATAAAAAAATAGATTTATCAAATAATTGAAATTTCTTTTTCTTTAAGATAAGGTAAAGAATAAGAATACACATTAAAAAATAAATATAGTTACAAGCATTCAATTAATATTAAAGATTCAACTCTACAATATCAAATATTTGCAAGACTACATAATAAAAAAGTAAAAATATAAGCATTTAATTAAATATTAAACATTAAACTCTAAATAAAAACATCAAATATTTCCAAGACTAATATATATCTAATAACAAAACATCAAATTTTTAACACATCATATGCCAAGTGTAAAGTGACTAAAGTCAAAAGTGTTTCTTTGTTACATAGGTAGTCAGTGACATTCGCAGATTAAGCCTGTAAAGTTCAAGAGTTTAACGGGTAGACATACTAGCATTTTTTAGGCATATAATCCGAACGGACATAGGCTTTGTGCGCCAATTTGCGAGCTCGAGCTCATATACCCACCCACAAATGTACATACTCGATGAATATTAGTTGTCATGCCCTCATAGGGCTGGGCAAACAACAGTAACCTGATCGATACATGATTTAAAGGAAGGAAAAAAGGTAAAAGTGGACGGGATCGAACGATTAATCGAATTTGAATGGGTGTAAAATAATTGCAATTGACGGGTATCATGGGTGGGTTCGATTTGAGAAAAAAATTCCAACTAAAGCCGAACCCCACTGAACAATACTTGAAAGACTGAAAATAAGTTTCCTTGAACTTGTGGTTCACTCTATGTCTGTAGCTTCCCTACATGTTTACCACAGAAGACATATGTACACTCCCACTATTATATTATATATGTGACCTTTAGAAATTATTTTTTGTCTAACACTTAATAAAATGTTGTTAAAAGTCTTTAACATCATTCAAAAAATGTAGCCAAATTATGAATAAATGTTACTAATGACATTTTATCGAATGTTGCGTATATTAACAATATGGGTTATACGCAACATATGATAAAATGTCTCAAAAACATATTAGTAACATATATTGATAATTTGACGACATTTTCTGAATGTTGTCAAAAGTTTTTAGCAAAATTTTTATTAAGTGTTAGACAAAACAATATTGTTAAAGATCACATATGTAGTAGTGTCCTTTACTTCACTCTAATTAATCTTCTACCACATGTTTTGAATTAACAAAAATATTTTTTATATACTTATTTTATATTTATTTTTGAAAAAGCATTCTAAAATCTAAAGTCTAATATATATATTGCTACGAGAGATTTTGTATGCATTATTTTTCCATTTTTCTTTTCATTACTTCTACAAACTAAAAACAAAGAAATTGATATAGGATGCATGAGAGATAGATAATAGTGATGGTGGGTTATCACACAACATTGTCCAATTTCTAAGACAACATTTTTCTCCAAATTGTTGAGATTGTGCTATCTTTTATGACAAGAGAGTGTGTGTCAAACACATATGTCCTTTGAGAGACGGTGGTGGAGTTATCAGCATTTACCATAACCAACAATGACCTTGTAAGGGTGGGGTGAGTAATGATCAAATATATTTTGTGATGATGGAGTAAAAAATCATGTAGGAATACTGATATAAAATTATCCATCCACACTTATTCGAATTTGATTCAACTGACCTATTATAATCCGAAGGCTCAAATGGACCGGTGCAGACCATATTTTTCATTGCTTGGATTTTATCGGATTGGGATTTATCGACCTAAAACCGACCGATGCCTACCCCTATGCCCTCATGCATGAGTTTTTCATTTTGACAATGTTTGTTAAGCCATAAGACCAATTAAGGACCCTCAATAATTTTGATTTGATACAAATAAATACTTGTTTAAAAAAGTGTTTGATACGTTAATAGATGGAAGCATTGTATCTACGTCCAATGGACTAAACAATGGCAAACAAATGTTAGTTCTGTGAAGCATTAAAGACTAAGTTAATGTTTTGTTTTCTATACCCTTTATGTAGAGAATGTTTAAACATCCTTCCTAAGATATGTCTAAGTGAAAAAAGTAAAGAACATTTAAGTTAAACACTTTCTTCACCTAAAAAGATGTGCCATTATTGTGCGGACATGCTCTAAGTAAAAGTTGATTTGACAAATGCTTACAACATAAGAGGTGTTGCTCAAGTTGATTTGACTTGCATTTAATGCTTCAATGAACACCTTCTCCAGACAAAGCAATAGACATAATTTGAAGGTCGTTGGGAGACAACGGTTACTTGCTACTGAAGTCTATGTATATCAGACGAGTTGAATTATTGAAGTTTCAAATTTTGAACTGAATATTCTCTCCTACATTCAAGTTCTTTGTATTTGAATATTTCATAAGTTGTAAAGCTCTCAAAACATCTTTGTAAATCTTGAGAGAAAAATACATAGTGCTTAACTTACATATTCATCTTTTGTAAGACGATAATCTTGTTTGTGTGCACCCAACCTTAAATAAATCCGCTAATTTGTTTTAGAGCTAAAAGTGGCTTGGTAGAAAACAATACTAGGGTTATAAAAGCTTAGGGATAAACTTTGTGTAAGAACCAGAAGTGACAGTGAGCAATACTTATAACTTAATTGAAAGTTAGTGAAACTTGGTGGGTTTCCAAAAACTGGACGTAATCTCAGTGGTAGAGACAAACCAGTATAAAACACTTTGTTTTAATTCTTTCTTCCATTCATTTTTTTTACATTGCTTATGTATGAGTGTAAAGTATGTTACTTTTGTTTACGTTAGCTAATCCTTGCTTGTTTGTTCTTGTCTGACTATGATGATTGTTGTATTCGTTATTGTGATTGCAGATGGCATAACCTAAGCATACTTTTTAGCATCGAGCTATGTCTGAATATTCGCTAACCTATGCAGTGATGTAATATTGTATCTAATCTCACAACATTTATGTATGAGAGTTTACTGATTATTTGCTATGTCCTCGATCGCACTATCATGGTAACTCATCCAATGGATGTTCATGTGCAAATTTTGAATATGTAGAGGACAATGGGGTACATTTCCTTTAGTATTCCTTATAGAATGGGAAATACTTGTGACTATTGTAATTTATTGAAGGTAGTTGTGTGTGAATTATTTTATTAAAGACAATGGATATAGTTTAGTTTAGTTTTTTTTACTAGATTTTATTTTGTAATATTGTTTAATTCAATTTGACATTTAGTAGAAGTAAAAAATATCATTTATTAAGATTAGTTTAACATACAACAATTGTTTTTCATCTTAGACACAGTGGTTGAAACCCTTTTACAACTTTCTATTAAACAAAATCTAGATTTCTTTAGAAGATCTAATATTGTCTTCCAAACAAAGGGCACATTAACACCACAATTGGTAAGTGGAAAAACAAATATAGCGGGTTATATTTGGTGCTAAAGATTCTTAGCCTGCAACAATCACAAATTTCTTGCATATAAGTGTATAATTAAACAAAATTATGTTGTAATAAGATTGAAATGGAACCAAACAAGAAGCATTAATATAATAATATTTAAACACCAACATAAGCATTGCCTAGCAAAAAGGATGGTATTCAAATATTTTCACTATAAAAAATATCATATATTATAAGCTTTATTTTTAGTTGGAAAAGAGTTACCATTAAAAATAATACTAATTGAGACTTATCATAGCATAGACCCACCACCTTAATTGTGGTAATTAGACAAAGACATACAAAGATAATATGGTTATCAATATATTTTTTGGATAAAATATGTTATTTGGTCCCTTTAAATTTTTCTATCCATGTTTAGTCCCTCTAATTTTAAAATGTCGATTTTTCATCTTAAATGTTATCTAAATTATTTTCACCCATTCATAAAGTGCTACATAAAACACTTTAAGAACTAAAAGTGGCGGCAATAAAGAAAAGGACTAAAAGTGGTGCATTCACCAAGATTTCGTGATTCGCTGTCAAACGTATTCCAACTCAACAAGCGATCTCAATATTATGCCTTGAATAGGACTCGAACCTCCACACTCTTTAGCATGAGATTTTGAATCTCTCGTGTCTACCATTTTAAATTTGGAAAGACGAGAGATAGACATTTGAAAATTAGAGGGACGAAAAATAGACAAAAAATTTAGAGGGACTAAAAATGAACTTATCAAATTTTAGAGGGATCAAAAACATATTTTACACTATTTTTGTACTGTTGATATATATGATATTTTAGTTCTTATTTACATAAATATAATTTAAAAAAATTAATGCAAATATGTTGTTTGTCTATAGAAATAATTATGGTATTCAAACATAATTATTTTCTTTTATATGTAATTAATCAAATAGTTAGGATTTAAGAATAGTACAAATAATAATTTAAGAAAGGACCAATTAGGATACATACAATTTGGGTGTAGCTTTAAGTGGAACACCATTATAAAACACAAGTTATGTGTCCTAATCACTTTAATTACATACAAATTGAACTTCAAATTATATATTTATGTAGATGACTTGAGGAAACTTCTTAGGTAATAGCACTTTGTTATAACAAGAAATGAGAATAATATATTGACCTTTAGATCTTATTTTATAGGTTAAAATTAAAATATAAAAATATATGATTTTTATAAGTGATTATGTAACCACAACCTAATTTTTATCATTCACATATAATTGCATATCCAATATTCATTAAATGGTTTATTCCTTTATGTATAATGGAATAGTAAAATTGACATATTTATTGCATATTGGATGTTCGAAGACACACATAATGAGAATGATTATTTTTTAAGATTGTGAGAATAGTAATTGTAAACCTAATATGCTATAAATATTTCAATTTAGGTATTTATCATATCCAAAGGAATAAATTATTATGATCAATTTGTTTTTTCTTATATGAAAAAATGAGGAAAAAATTAGAGAAAGCGAGAGTAACGGCTGCAATACCTTTTCAAATATTTCTTGTGAAGTTTTAATGCAGCCACACAAGCTTTTTTGGCATCAAGATTTCCATTTACATCATTCAATATCTGAAGAAAATTAAATTAGTTGGTCAAAGAGGAAAAATATTAGATATAAAAATGGAAGCTAAATTTGTTAAGGAATATTATAACTGTTTAAACAAATGTTATATAAAATAATTGTACTATCCTTAGTAATATGTAAACTATCATTCAAAGATAATAATTTCCCTTTCTTTTTCCTCATTTTATATCAATATAATTGTTCATTGTGTTAAATTTTTTTGGTCCCAAAACTTTTTGCAAAGTTCACGTTTAGTACAAAAAGATTGTTATATATCTGTACACTCAGACAACACAACCATCCTAACAAACATAGTGATGATATTATACAACATAAAACTAATTTCATCTAATGTAAGTTAACTATTACCCCATATTAGTGATCATCATAACAAAAATATTTTAACATGTGAAGTGATACTTCATTTAAAAATATTGGTTACTACAACCAATTTTAATGAAAAACAATGTGAATATGAAAAGAATAACATGTGTTATATCATAATAAAATATAAAAATTATATTCATATCAAAGGCATAAGTGTTTTTAGTTGTAAGTAACTCAATAATTTAGTGATTAAGAAATGTGTTTGAATAAATTAGTAGAAACGAAATAAACAAACCTCCCAAAGGTACAATGAGTCACAAAAAGAGAATTCTCGTCGAAATAGAACCATTATCATCCGAAAAGCAAACAGATAGTCACCTCCACCAATATGTTCTGTGCTCCAACAATAAAAAATCATTTGTTATTTTTTTATTTCTCACACATCAATTGAAATTGATGTTAACAAAATATCAAAAAATTCAATACTATTGGAATGACAATTTAACAATGGTCATAGCAAAGGATGCATCGTTAAAAAGATAAATCATTTTCTGAAAAATGCATAACCAAATGCCAATGACTTGTGATATTTTATCTTTCATCATTTTACTAAAACAAACATATGAAAATTACATGCTTGACAATAAAATTTTATGCATTGCTTGACCATAAATAAAAATAGACACAAGAAAATACCTATATGTTGATGAAGTTTTGGATCAATTACTTGACTGATTGTCGCCAAAGTACTTAATTGAGCCTCAACACCAACAGAGTTATCAGTTCATCTAAAATTTCCTCGCTTCAAATATTAAACAAAATAGATAATAAAAAATAATGATAAAGTTGAATAAATAAAAATTGTATCATAGTATTTAATTGGTCACATGGAATGCTTAAATTAAACTTTCATATATGAAGTTTAATTTTAAAATTTGGGTTAATTCCATTTATTTTGTTATAGTAATAAAAGGGGTAAAACATATTGACTTAGATTTGTAATAGCTAGGAGAAGAGTTTACCAGTTGACGCATCAAACGCTCAAAGCACCAAAATGCATCAGCTTCATCATTAAGAAGTATTATCATAGGAGAGCATAGGTCACTCATTCCTACAAATGTTATAATCAAGTAAAAATTACATTAGTTCCAAATAATGGTTACATTTAGTACTTTGGTTTGAGAAAATATTCAATTTGTTTTTATTTTCTCATTAATAATCATAAAAATTTACTTTATTTTCATTTTGTTTCTTATCTTCAAATACTTGTATAAGAAAACAAAATGTTATCTTTACTATTTCTTATACAAATACTATTTTTTTAGGCTTAAATGTATTTTTGGTTCTCCTAAGTATTGTAGTTATATTATTTTGATATAATGAATAAAGGTGTGAAGCATTGACCTACAGAATGGAGCTTTCCAAACTAGATTTTGTAGAACCAAAAGCAGGACTACCCAAGGGAGAGTTGACCAGAAGCATGAATGACAATCATGTTTTCTTTATCAAAGTGTAGATCTAAAAAATTGTGTATGATCAAAAGCATCATATCAGAGATAACTTTAGTTAATAGGTAGATACTAGAAGCTACACATGATAGGAGGATCATCAGAAGATGCATTGTAGAATAAAACAATAAAGACACAAGAGTCTACAATATTGTTCAGAAGCATTCACGAGAAACAACAAAGATAAAAGTAGTTCATCAATGTATTGAAGCATTTAATCTAAAATAGAAAGTGCTCCAGAAGACATGAAGAAATTTAGAAGCACATAACTTATAGACATCAAGTCCTGACCAAAGCAAAGCAACCAGAAGAATGAATATTGAAGTTCAAGCACTATAGTCACTAGAATTAGCTCACACCCTATAGGACAATCTTTAGAAGACATCCCATCTCGAGAAAGACTAGACAAAAATGTAGGATTACAATTTAAATTTGAATCATGCAAGTTCCAATTGTGTCCTTGGACAATTCACATTTCATGAATGGTTGAATTTTTCCTCCAACAGTCATAAACAACTTGCTCCAATTCTTATTTCAAGAGATTGATTTAGAGCTCAATGAAAGGAAAAATGTGCATGAGTCAAGGTTCTTAAGAGAATACCCCAATCTAAAATCTTCCTTAGTGAAAGCACTTTAGGTTTGAGCCAAACCTTTCAATTCAAAAGAGTTTTTGGAAACACCTTCACCAATAGAGCCATAATGTACAAGACATCCCAAAATGGGTAGTTTGTTGAACCCCTTAGGATATAGGGAAGAACTTAGAAGAACAATCAAGGGATTGTCGCTTGTTAATTTTGGCTGCACATAACAGGTGTTCTGTTAGTCAAGTAGTAATTGCTACTTTCTTCTTTGGGTGTAAAGCCATAAGTGACTTTCTAAAAGAATACTAAGGTAGAGCTAGTAGAGACTTAGAATACTGAGTGGAATTGTTAAGGTTTAGAATACTTGGTTGAGGTGTAGCCTGTAGAGGCTAGTAAGAATTTCAAATAGAACCTCTATAAGTTTAGAATATTGGATGTAGGAGCCAATAGAGGTTTCAGAAGAAAGAAAACCACATGTTGAGTGTTTTGGTCTTAGTAGAGAAAACCTATATGTGTTGGTATTGGAAATAGTCCAGGTTAGGGTGAACCAATATAGTTTATGTGTGTAGTATATCCTTCTATTACATCTTAACTATCTACAACTATTGTGTTCATATTTTAATTTTTGGAAAACCTTGTTTTAATAAAATATAACTTTTATTTCTTTAAAAGTTTTTTACCAAAGGGTTTTAGCTTTCAAAAGCTACACTCAATTTTATTGAGACAAAACTAGGTTATGTTATTTTCAAATAATAGTTTTTCAAAAGTAGCATTTAGTGCTAACAACTAGGAGATTCTTTAGTTTATCCTTCTTACCTAGTACTTAAAGAAGGAAAACATTGTTCCTAACAAAACTTCTGATTTTCAAGCATTACCTTGAGAAGCAAAAAATTAGAAGCAAATTTTTATTTGTGCAGAAAAAGCCAAGTCAATTTGTTTGTCACTATTCAACACCCCTTGTAGTGACCAAATGAACTTCAATATTTTGTCTAAACCAACTCCTAAAAGTGTAAACTATGAGGTGAAGGTTAATGACTAATTTTTCTCTATTATGTTGAATAAAAAATAATTTAAAGGATTTAATAAAAAAGTAATCATTAACTTAACACAAAGTGACTAAATAATTATTAGAAATATATATACTTTTATGTCATTTCAAAACATTGTACTCAAACAAAATATGGTAAATATGGTATTACTACCATAAATTATCTAATAGTAAAATGATGCTTTATGAATATTATTTTCCTTTTAAAGGTTGTGAGAGTTTAGGTCATATAGAACATCCCTTGTGTTAAAATAAACAAATATTTATACAAAATTAATAAGATAGATTTTATATGTATTGATCAATGTCCAAATGAGGTAATGCAAAAGTATTTAAGATTCAAAAGTTCACTTATTTAAAGAATCACCTTGACCATAGCCAACATCTGAATCTATTCGAGCATAAACACTGAGAATATCCCAAAGTTTTGATAAGTTCTCTTTCTTTTCATAAAATATCAATGTTCTATCGGTGCGTATCACATCAAGACCTGAAACACATGTTTGTGCAAGAATTAAGATTGTTTGCCATGTGAATCACATAATAATATGATTTATCTTTCTACTTAAGAAAAGTTTTTAAAAACAATGTCAACTCATTCTTTTCCATTAATTAAATTAAGTACAACTTAGTCAAGCCAAACTAGCCTAAAATCAATTTGAATATTTGCATTTCACTAATAACTATAATGGTTATTATCGATATAGAGGATTTTTCAAGTGAGAAGATCCTTTGACTCGGGACAAAGATAAATAAAGGTCTATTTATTTTTTTAGTCTTTGAATTAAACCAATGATTCGTTATTCGAGCAAATAACAACAACCATCTCATCAAGGAAAAATCATTTTTTCTCTACAATGTCTTTGTCATTTGATCCAGTGGAGCTATGTTAGATAGGAACAAATTTGATAAATATTTATAACTCTCAAATAAAATATTAAAACAGAAAAATCCATTAGAGATGAACACTTAATTTTAAATAAATGCAACTATAGGTTGCCTAATTATCCCATTAAGAATTTAATATCATAATCAAAAAACAAAGTAAAAACAATAAAATATAGTCCATATAATATAGGAAGCTTGAAAATAACACTTGATGGTTACCTGAAAGAGTGTGTGTGTGTGTGTGTGTATGTGTGTGTGTGTGTGTGTGAGCATTTTTGTGCTTAGATACAAAATTAAACTAAGGGTGAGGAGTAATGGTATTCAAAATTCTAAAAGAATATTGAGGTAAACAAGTTAATGAAGCACCTATTTAATAAAATGTTATTAAATAAGAGCTTATTAATAAATTCAAATGTGAAACTCATGTAAATAAAAGAAAAGCTTAAATATGTTTGAAACTCATGATAAATGACATTTTCTTTATTCTGGGTCCCCAATAAAAAAAATCATTACATTATTTCCTTGATATATAAATTTTTTTGTTAAATCTCTATCGTCAGTCAAGTGGTAATGTGACACCACATTATTATTTACTTAACGACAGGTACTCAAAACAAAAGTTTTGTTATATCTAAGTTCCAATGCAATGAAAAACTTATATAAAAGTTACTAGTCACTTTTATAACCTCAAATAAATAATTTCACATGTCCCCTTGTTATATACAATGGTGTAAGTTGTTATATAAAATTATTTGAAAAATAATTAAAAGAAAAGTTGTTTCATAAAACTTGTAGATATGACTAAAGATTAATAAACATTATTTAGTGTGAGAAATATATTATAGTGCATTGAGGATAAAAATATATTCACAAACCTATTTGGTGGAGTGTTAACATCCATTGAATTACTCCCTTGTCTGTCACCTTTTCTATGTTATTTGTAGCATTAGTGGTAACCTCGGTGGGTATAACCAATCCATTATTTGGATTATTTTCTAACAAAACCAAGGGATCTTGAACCTGTTTACCATCTTGAGTAATTACAGGTGTTGTGATAAATCTACCACTTCCTATGAGAGGAAACAATTTACGACATTCTTCCTTCCAAGTGGTATATTGCTCCTTAACATTATAGTCATAAAAGATACAATTTTCATTTATTAAATTTATAATTAAAACATAATAGTGTTAAATTGTAAAATAATTGTATTGCTCATGTACAATGGGGGTTGGAGTTATTCTTTGTTTTTTTTATAGATATATTAAGCTTGTATTTACATATATTATTATAACCATGTTTTATTTTTATTTTAAAGGGAAAACATGTGCCTTGTATATTATAGTGATAGTATAAGTATTTTATGTGATATAAAATACTAGAAGTAAATAGATAATAAAAGTAAGAATGCTTACCTACGACGTTGTCTTATTTTATCTCTTTCTTGAAATGTACTCTTGGGATCATAGCAACCAAGTAGAAATTCCCAAACTTCTCCTCTAATTGATGGATGGATTCCCTGATTTAAAAAATCTAATAAAGTGAGACAAATTATTCTCTAGATTCTCTATTGCGTATACTAAATTGTCTATAACAAGCTACTTATTAAACCTCTAACTAAATTCCTTGATCAAAGAGTCTCCTAAAAGGATTTATATGCATTAAAATGTATTGTATGATAAAGGTAATAAAATCTCATGTTGTAAAATAAACAAAAAAAAAAGACACCAAAATATTAGTTATTAAATTTTAACTTCTAAGCATTAGTTTGTCTTGTCTTTTATTACAAATTAAATAATGCAGCAAGTTTTACTCACATAATAAAGTTTTCTATTGCACTTGATTACCATGTGAGAGTGAACAAATAAAAAATCATATATTTGAAGATAATAAAGTAATATTTTAACTGTAATAAAAGGAATTACCCCACGATGGATTCGACTTAGAGTCTTGCCTATATCTAGATACCCTTCTGGAGAAAATGCAGCATGCCATTTTCTTGCACTTAATGTTTTGCCAGCCTAGGTCACATATCAAAAAGTTTAACTTCGTCAAAGCATTTTATGTCAATGTGACAAGTCTAAAAATATAAAATGAATCCAAAAGTTCTTAATTGAATGCATATAATTGTTATAATATAATGCAAATCATCTAAGTAGTATGTAATTTAGATATTGTCATGATCTATCATCCATAATCATCAAGAGTAATTTTATCAATACTCATTTCATTCCTTACAAGTGATAAAATTATCTAATAGTAATTTTATCATTTGTTTCCAAATACACTCAATAAGCCAAAGATAACCCAAAAAATATCCTAAAAGCAACAATTAAAACCTTTCTTTTACTTTTAGAAAAACATCATCATCACAACTATTATTTTTTGTTCTACTAAGACCAATCTATATTAAATATATTTATATAGAAGTTTCCAATTTCAATAATTAGAAACCATAAGGTTAGTTATCTCCCATTTGAAAAAAGGCATCATACAATCAATTAACTTTTCAAACTAAAAATCATGGATCAAAAGATTTTACTATAGCAATCAACAATATACCAAATTGAAATAACTCAACAATCTTAAATGATGAACACATTCATAAAACTGCATTTACACTATTATTTATAGCATACTTTTCCTTCAATAATGCACATACATACATACATATTATATGTATGTATGAAAGACAAGACATACCTTGATCCTAAATCGAGACTTGGAAACATCGATGCACTCAGGACGAGTTTCATAAAAAGAATCAGCGGGAGCTCCAGGATCTCTCCACATCCCAAAAATCCAAAATTATTCTTAGGAAAAAACATACAAATTTAAATACAATGATTCATATATGAATATCCTTGCCTACACCAAGCGTTGGACCCCTTTGAAATGATCAAGCAAACCCAGTAAATAAAAATTTGGTAAAGAATTCAGAGGGGATCCAACCAAGGTTCAATAAGTAGGACCAGTATCTAAAGCCAAATACAACAAATGAAAAATGTTTTTTAAATTTTTTTTTTGCCTTTTCTATTTTTTTAATATTTGTGGGGTTAACAATTGAGATTTTGTTTAAGGAAGGGAAGTCATAATACTCTGTCAAAAATGATTCAGAACCTCACAAACTCTAACAGTAGTCGTTTAATGCGTAAAATTACACAAACTAACTTGTTTCTATTTTTGTTTCTCTCTCTCCACATGCTTTAATTTTTCATTTTTATTTTATTTTTTATTTGCGTACTTTTGTATATGATGACTTATAATTTAGTCATGTCCAAGTACAAGTTTCGTATGAGAAAAAACTTGTCCATATACTTATTTAAGTAAGGCTAAAATATGTTTTTATCCCTGATAAATATCCAAATTTTGTATTTGTTCCCTGATAAATTTTTCTTTGCATTGATCCCTAATAAAACAATAATTTTTTGTTTGATCCTTAAGACTTTTTTTAGTCCCTAATAAAATAGCAAATTTTGTGTTTGCCTTCTTGATAATTTTTTTCATTTGTTAGTCTTTTTCAAAGGGACTAATAAATATTTTTTACCAAGAAACAAACACAAAACTCACTAATTTATTAGGGACTAAAAAAGTGTTAATGACCAATGATTTTTTTTTTTTTAATTTTATGAGGGGCAAAAACAAAGAAAAATTTATTAGGGAGCAAATAGAAAATTTGGATATTTATTAAAAATAAGAGTAAATTACACTCGCACCGTACAAAAAATCTCTTAATTGTTTAGCTTACATTTCACCCAGACTCTTTGTCTCCTAAACACTGTTTAATAATTTAACAAAAAGTAGGCACATGTTGATCACATGACTTTTAATGAAAATTTATGACTAAAATACCCTCATCTTCTTCCTTATAATCATATCTTGTGTTTTACAAACTTTCATCTTCTTCAACAACCCCTTTTCACTTACCACCACCACCTTCTTCTCCTCCTCCTCCTTCTCCCACGGTAGCATCATCTCTTCCTCCTCATAGTCATCCTCGCCCACAAACACAGCATTCGGGCGCAACCACTCTCATAGGAGCAACCACCACCACTGTAGCCATCGTCACCACTGCCATATCCACCTTCACCACCTTCTCGTCCCCTGTCGTAACTTCAACCACCATCATCACTGCTTCTGGTTCCTTGGACACTGACTTCGTTGAGGCTAGTGACATCAACAACTTTGGCGAGTCCGTCAAAGTCAAATTCAAGGGAGGGGTATCGGGTGCAATTTGAGAAAAACACAGGGGGTGCGAGTGTTACTCTAATAGGTAATTTCGTCTACTCAGATATTTCAATTGCCGTTAGTTAACGGCGTTAACAGAAGGGGGTAAAAGTAATGCATAAAAAAGGAGGGGTATCAGGTGTAATTTGAGAAAAATATAGGGGGTGCAAGTGTAATTTACTCTAAAAAATAACAAACATATTTTAGCCTTTTAGTAAATCATATTGTTTTACATTTCAAAATAATGAAAGTATAATAATAAGCACGAATAAATATTAGCCTTTGAATGTTAAATGGTTTCTTTTTTAATTTCTCCCAGTTTTGTACTTATTTCTTTGTCTTATCTAATGATACTTTCTATCAAAAAAGAAAAGAACAAAAAGATACATGTTAATTGTCAAATCCCTCCTATATGCATCCTCTTTTGTGGTGCCAAATCTTTTCTGTTAGACATGTAGTTATTCTTTATTCTGTTATTTGACTAGGGTATGGAATGGGGGGACACCAAATATTCCAAATGGCAAATACATGGTCATCTAAGCACAAAATTAGCTTGTGAGCGGGAATAGGAATGGGGTCAGAGTTGTTGACAGAAGATTGAACCTACATGTTCAAGGAAGTTATTTTTCATGACTTGGAAATCATATGATTCATGGAGAAGATAAAGAAAAAGAGAGAAACATACTAGAAGTTGTGGGTGAGTGAGAACGACAACGAGACCTCTCCTTTCGTGACCTTGTCGTCACTGTGGAAAGTCGTGACTGAGAGCGAGAGCGACAATGACGAGTGGAAGCACCGCGAAGGTTTGAGTGAGAGTGAGAAAGTGTTCGCGTAAGAGTGAGAAAAGGGTTTGAGTGAGAGTGAGAAAAGGATTCGAGTAAAGGTGCTCGAGGGTTTAGAAGCTAGGGCAATTATTATAAAAGATTCAACAACATCGATTTTAAAAATAATGATGTTAAAATGAGTCTGTTAACATTGGTTTTTCAAAAACCGATGCTAACGAACTCATCTTATTTACAAATATGCCACCATTTTTATTAACATTGATTTTATCAAAAAGTTGATATTAACGTAATGATGTTAAAAACATTCTTTCTAGTATTGTACGTTGGGCTAGTAACCAATATTTGAGAATAAACAATAATATAAAAAAATTTCACTGCTCAATCAACATTTCATTTGCATGTAATTGAAAACCCAAGAGGTTTATACAGGCTATTAGAAGAGTATATTTCTTTTCTATGAACACAAAAAGCTATTCTATGTGAACAAATGAAAACCAAGGCTCAATTTATAATGGAACTAGTGTGGACTTTCAAGTGCCAAATTAGAGTGAATTCATCTACCATTCAATTCACGCATTTAAAGTTGTGTAATAATGTATTAAAGGAAAAAAAAAGTCATGATGAAACATTCAAAACTATTATTGTTTATTATTTAATGATTTTTGGATTTTCCATAAAAATATTTAATGATTTGAATTGTTTTTTAAATCATTAATGAATTTACTTTTGTTCAAAGGACAATTAAATATTTGTCAAAGCAATTGTTAGTAAGGATTAAATGCATTTGATTGTGGTAAATGTATTTAAAAGGTAAAATCAACTTAAAATAATAATATAATATGACAGAAAAACATTATATATATAATAGAAAAAGGACTATGCACTGAAAGTGTAAAATAATTTGATAGTGTAAGTTAATTGTAATTCACCATATATGATAAGTTTATTGATTTTTACAAAATTATCTTAAAAGACATATCAACGATGATTTGAGATTGAATGATAATATAAAATTATTTTATACTATGAACACATCACCATTAAAGTAGAATGTATAAAAGATGTGAAACCCATGTAAGATCCATCCTATTTCTTCTCTATTTCTTTCATTCTCCTTCTATCAAACACAAGCTAAATAATGGACTCTTGCTATATTCATTTTCCTTTTTTCCTAAGTACACTATCATTTTTATTATCGTATATATATATATATATATATATATATATATATATATATATATACACACAGAAAAAGAAGAGAATAAAATAATAAATATGTTCGAACAAAATATATTGGATGAACACATGAGAAAGGGATTTAATTTTATTCATTTAGGATTAATACAAGTAGCAGCAAAACCTAATTACAGATTAAGGGTAAATACTCCTATATTAATGTTATTAAGAGATACAAAGCGGATACAATTTAAAGATTTTGTAATAGCTATATTAGAAAGTAATTTACATGATGGACCAGCTTTCTTTAATTGTTATCCAAATTTTGCAATGAATTTGAGAAATAAGTATATAGGAACTTCAATAAAATTGCATGTAAAAACACATAATATTGTTAAAGGAGTGACAGATCCAATACCAATAATATTTAGGATATATTATAAAGTAACTAAGGTAGATTATAATTTTAGAGCTTTAAGATCATCGAATACAAATGAGACTATTTTAGTAAAAGCAAATTTGCATAAGTCTCAGGTACAAGTACCTAGGAGATTAGATCATGATGAAGTTATACAAAATATTCCTGAAGAATGGAAAATAGAAGATGTATTAGAACCCCTAAAATGTATAATACACAGATTAGAGAAATTATAGAAGATGGAACACAGATATAAGATTAAGAATGAATAGATCACAGTCATAAAGAATAAATAAGCCACATATGATTTATAAAGGATAACCCTCAAGACACTTAGTAAGCAGATCAACCATAGATTTAGATCTAACAGGATTAGATAAAAGTAACCTCTAGATATCTAAACCTGTATACCAAGATGATAATTCCTCTCACAATATCTCAAGTTTTAAATGTCTTGACTAGGGAAATAGAACCTTTTATGATTGATAAAGAATGGATTAAACAAGATTTTTTAGCAGAATGTAATAAAGATTATAGACAATGGTTTTTCAGCACATATAATGATGAAGAAAGAAATAAGATTAGGCAAAATTATTATATTATTTAGAAGAAAATGAAATTAATATTTACTTCTTTGATTGGATTTTTAATAAAGAAAAAATAATTAATC
Source organism: Glycine tomentella (assembly GCA_007407185.1). Classification (NCBI taxonomy): domain Eukaryota; kingdom Viridiplantae; phylum Streptophyta; class Magnoliopsida; order Fabales; family Fabaceae; genus Glycine; species Glycine tomentella. The sequence goes on along the minus strand of PYAF01002520.1, from coordinate 362,381 downwards.
TCATTACTAAGAATACAACTGTATGGAAAACTACATAAGATAAAGTTATAGAATCGGAATATCCTCCCCCTAAAGGAGTAAAAATTAATATTGCTAATTTAGAAATAGAAGCTTCACCTTTTAAAGATGTGTTAGAAGAAAAAATAATAGAAATAAAAGATATTAGAAAATTATATCACCAATTAAATTATTCTAATATTAAGTTAAACACCATTTCTACTCATTTGACTAGAATAGAAAATAATTCGCAAGAAGAAAGTAGTTCTAAAAATAAATTAGTAAAAAAGACTCTAGATAAGTCAATTTATAAGATTATGAATGTAGCTCAGAAAGATTTAGACTCTATAAAATTAGGAATTAGCACAAATATTAAAATTTAGAAAAATTAAGTATAGAAAAGGTTTCAATTAATACTTTAGAAAGAGATGATTTAGAAATTAATAAATTAAAAAGAGGATTAAATTACTACCCTAAACTTAGAAACTATTATTCTAGACCATCTCATGTGGATGTACAATTTGAAGAAAGAGGAGATATGCGTCAAAATGTTTATTCAGGAACTAAAATAGCATAATGGAATATAGATGGAATGAGTGAACAACAAATTTTAGATTTAACTTGTCAAATGAATATGACAACAACAACATATAAAACTAAGGGAATAACAGATAGGAATACAGCAGTAGCGATAATACAAGGATTTACAGGCCAATTAAAAGTTCTATATAAATAAGATATAATTCATGCATGTCTAATATATGAATTTCAAGATAATTTTGTTATCTATAGACAAGATTTTGATTACCAAAATATATTCAGTTACTCTTCTATAATTGCTTTAATTAGTCTTTATTTAGAAAAGTGGTATCAGAGCCACTAAGTCCCTGAGTTGTTAAGGAATTTCTTAGAGTTATCTTCATATCTTTTAATCTTCTCAATATTTCATAAAGAATTCTATCATAAAGGTTGTTGTAATTCTTGAGAGAGTTGAGTGTAGCACTGAAAGGTGTGTATACGTTGGTCAACTTCTTGAGTCTAGGTGGTCCCGACAGCATTGAGGTTGTAAGTCCATTGGTTTAGCCTAGAGATGGAAAGAGGTGGTCCCGTAACAACAACTCAAACAAGAGGTAGAATAGCTAATATAGTTAGGTTCAAGAATATTTTCGTAAGTTTTTATAATTATGATTTCTTGTCATTTAAAAGTTCTTTGTAAATCAGATATAATTCATGCATGTCTAATATATGAATTTCAAGATAATTTTGTTATCTATAGACAATATTCTTAAGATGCTATAAAGGATATAAATTTATATCCTTCCATGAAAGTAGTCTGTTCTTTAAAGAATTGGTATTAATTTTTCTACTTCTGGGGGAAACAACTCTCTTCTGGGTCCAAATTCAAAGAACTATCTGATAAACCATTAGGAAAATTTTAATGATATTCCTTTTTTAAACCAAATAAGGCAAGAATGTTTATCTGGCCTTAAATACAGAATATTAGTCCAAGTGGTAATGTAATCAAAATAATTATATTGCTGAGGTGTAAGGGTTCTAGAAAAGGTTTTGGGTTGATGCATGGGTTGTCCCCCGTCTATATCTGATAACACTTCCAGTTTCTTGATTTTGAAAAATTGGATAATACCATCTTTATCTTTGTTATGGGATAGTTCTATGAAATCAATGTCTACTAAGATAAACTCATAAAAATTCCTAATTTTATGGATATCACACACGGGGTATGAGGAGTATGAAGGAAAGATTTTATTAGCTAAATCTACTAAAGGTAGCTTCAGTCGGTGTTTTTCTACTATCATGACTGGAATTATTGTATCTTTTTTCACATATTCAGGGTCTGTTTCGGTATTTGTCTGGAAAACATGACTAGTATTGGGTTTTGAAGTATTAGCTTTTTCAAAGTGTCTAGGCCCAACTAAGGTATTGATATATTGAAAGGCAGTATATTTATTTTTCTGAATAGGAGTGGATCCTCTAACTACATGTGATAGGATATTTGGTCTGATATTGGGATTTGTCAATAATTTGGAAATTCCAGTATTCGCCAAAGGCTGTATTGCTTTATCGGAGTCTTTATTTGTACCCAGTGGTGGTCCATATTGATCTTTGGTATATATGGTCACATCTATGCCTCACCCTTTAAGTCTAGGGATGAATCTGAACCTATAACTCCTAAGGATATCAAAAACCTTATGGAACAATCCAACTATACCAATAGGTACCTTCAGTCCATAGGGGAAAAATTGGGAGAAAGATCCAGTCTTAGTTTAGAAGCCAACACTTCTTCCACCTCCTCTAAGACTAAACCCCAATTTTCAAACCTTTTAGAATGACTGATAAGCTTAGGAAAGAGTTTGCTAAACTCAGAGCTTTTAATCAGCCATTGGTATCAGTCAGCAAAAGGAGCTTTCTCCACTTACCCTCTTGCCTTATTGTTTATGGTGGTGACTGGATTGAATTCAGTCATCATCAAGATTGATGCCAAAGCAGTCGCCTTCATTCTGGTAGAAATCATCCGACGATTGTGAAGAGGCTTTAGCGGGCTCTTTGGTTGGCTTCTTGGATGAGGAGCAAGCGTCTTCATTCTCCTTTTCCAAGAGATTAAAGATCATCTTCATATTTTCCTTGAACTTCTCTTTGGAGGTAGAGGACGCCAAGGCCGCTATGACTTGTAATCTTTGATTGAGGAACTTGCATGCTTCTGGATCTGCTACATTGGTTAGAGTTGGATGCTGTTTAAACCAAAGTGATACCTGTTCAGGATTAGCTCTTGAATGGTCAAACTGAGACCACCACTTGACAAGAGCTTGTCTACGAAGCATCGACAATTGTCCCTTGACTGATACATTACCATAGACATATTGCCATTGGAAGATCCAGGCAAGAGACAATTTATTGAAGAACTGCAAGTCAACCGGAAATGGATCATTATCTGGGTGCTCAAACTTCTTAGTAAAGATTGCCAGGCCAAACACTACCTCGGAAGGGAGTGTCTCAAGGATTGGTCCATAAAAATTCCACCACTGCAAAAACCACTGGGGAAACTTGTATTGGATATTTTGTTTGAAATAAATAAGCCACGAATGCATAAAGTCTTTATTATGAAAATTAAAGACATTATACCAGGCAGTTTGATAATCCCAGTATGAAAAACCAATGGGATCATAGTTTTGAGAAAACCTTTTTATCTTATTCAATTCTCCAAATTCTTTGGATGTTAGGACCTTAAGGATTTACAGAGTTGAATAAGCGATTTGCTCAGAGTCTTTATTTTTATGATGTTTAATCTGGACTGAGTTACACAAGAATAAACTCATAAAAATGTCTAGTCTTGAGCAGAGAGATTGGCTTGAAATGGTACTGATTACCCTGAATATCTTTGGGAAAGATTTTCTGGGGGACTCTGTTTGGCTTTGGGTCCCAGAATTCAGGTTATCTGAATGACGTCCTGGTACTTGTTTTTCGGGACATATTGGGTTTGAGATTTAGGCTTTTGGGTCGCCAAGGGTTCAGGCTGCTGAACAATGGTTTTGCTTTTTGGTTGATGGAGGATTAAAGGGGTTTCTACCATGTTTTTGATCATGGTTGCCAGACATCTTTCGTTTTCTTCTTCATCAGAAGTAATGTCTGCCCAGGTTTTGGATGGAAGGCCTTTTGGAAGGTGAGTAAGACCCTGTTCCTGAAGGGCCAAAAGGACTTGGATTGGCATGGCATAGTCTACCTTTGTTTGTGATTGAGGTTTAGATTTCTGAGTGATGGGCTCAGAAATGGATTGGGGTTCGGATTTCTGGGTAGAAGACCCAGTAATAGATTGAGGCAATTTTCGGGTTGATGACCCGGACTGGGTAGATGACCCAGATTTTGATTGATTTTTGGGACCTTCTTCTTGTCTTGACAAAGATCCGAACCCTGCATAGGCGATTAAGCCAGCCACAGCTAGCCTTGGTTTGGTGGTTCTGCCTTTTCCTCTTCCTCGTGAGGAGGAAGGTGATTTTACTGTATCTGGCATGAGGCTACTCTCGCTGGTTTCTCCCCTGTAAATATTCACGAGTGAGATAGTCAGGTAGAGAGTTTAGGGTACCTTTGAGGAATTCTATATCAAAATCAAAGATACTCAAAATAGCTTGCCATCTGGCAAAAATCTGTTTTGATGCAAGGTTTTTAACATCCTTTTGTAAAATCTCTTTTGCAGATTTACAATCAACACGAACTAAAAACCTTTGATTAAGCAAATCGGATTGGAATTTTGAAATGCACAAAACAATTGCTAAAACTTCCTTTTTAATTATGGAATAATTCTGCTGGGCAGGATTCCAATGCTTTAAAGTAATTGCAATTATTTGTTCTTTGCCATTGACAGATTGTTTGAGAATACCGCCATAACCAATGTCAGAGGCATCAGTTTCAGCAATCTTTTTGGCAGAAGGATTGGGAAGGTAAAGACAAGGAAGGTTTTTGACCTGGGACTTGATCTGTTTGACCAGATCAGTGTGAACATTAGTCCACGGAGGAAGAGTTTTCTTGAGACGATTATAGAGAGGTTTAGCTAGATTACTCAGTTGAGGAAAGAAGTCAGCAACATAATTTAAACAGCCAAGAAATCGTTGGAGTTGGGTCTTTTCGATTATTTGGTCCGGGAACTTGGTTGAGAATTCAATGGCACGATTAATAGGAGTGATTGTGCCCTGATAGATGTTGTGACCAAGAAAGATGTTAATATGTTTAAAATGTTGGTCGACGGATTGAGAGAAAACAAGGACATCATCAATATAGACAATAATGAAGGAAGAGTAAGGATTAAAAATGTCGTTCATAATTTTCTGGAATTCTGAAGGAGCATTTTTCAATCCAAAAGGCATGACTCTCCACTCTTATTGTCCAAAAGGGACCATAAAAGCTGTTTTATAACAATCCCTTTCACTAATTTGAATTTGCCAAAATCCTGACTTCATGTCAAACTTTGAAAAGATTTTAGCAGAAAAGAGACGATTAAGAAGATCCTTTTTATTCCGAATCGGATAACGGATCCACTAAAGGGCTTGATTAAGCGGTTTATAGTTGATAACCAAACGAGGAGACCCACGCTCAATTTCAGCTTGTTTGTTGACATAAAAAGTAGAACAAGACCAAGGACTTTTGCTTTTTCTGATTAATCCTTTTTGCAGAAGGTATTGGATTTCCTTCTGGCAATGGACGAGGAGTTCTTGACTCATCTGGATGGGTCAGGCCTTGGTGGAAATTTGTCGATCATTAAAGTCCTTTTCATAAGGGAGATCAATAATGTGTTGTTTTCTTTGCCAAAAAGCATTTGGAAGATCAGCACAGATAAAGTTCTGGATTTGGTTGAACAAGGACTGGACTCGATGCTGGATGACGAGTTGATTATGCAAATCATCAATTTTCTTATAAGAAATTTCTTCCTTAAGATAATTGATTTGGTTTTGCTTAAAAAGGATTGGGTTCAAGTTTCTAATAATGGGATATTTTAGAAACCTAAAAGTAATGGATTTATTCAAATAAGTAGTCGAAATACCCTTATCTGAGATGGTTATAGGGAAGATGGATTTGATAAAAGGTGTTCCCAAGATAACCAAATTTTTAAGATTTTTTACCAAAAGAAAAGAAGTTTTAACTTTAAAATCATCTTTTTCTATGAAAGGGTCAGAAAGTTTAAAATTAACGCGAAGCTTAGACCCAGCAGTACTAAGTCGCTCAGAAGTTTTCTCAAAATACTTTGTTGGAATTAACCCTTCCTGAATGCAATTAGAATCTGCCCCTGTGTCAAACAGAGCTTCAGTCTCAAGGATAAAGGTTCCAACAATAATTTTGACCTTAATATAAAATTTTATATCTCAGTTAGAAAAGTAAAATTTATCTGGATCTATTTTTATATCTTTATGGAACCAAAGGATGACAATGATATCAGGGGACTAATTTTATGCTTTCTCCTATGTCTCTCTTTCGCTCTTTCTCCTCCCGACTCTCCTTCAAATCCTCCCAACCCTCATCTTCTTCTTTGAAGATATTGCAGTTTGATTTGATTAAAGCATTTTCAGCTTGAGAGGGATTAAGAGTCTGTGTGTGTATATATATATATATACACACACACACACACACACACATTTGATACCTATAACATTGATACAAAATCATTATTTCAAAATATACTTTTTGAAACAAGGTTTTGTTTTAAACATTCTATAAAGTATTTTTCGGAATACTATTTTGTTTTTCAGAAAGTACTTTCTAGAATGTTAAAAAATAAAACTGTGTTCCAAAAATTATTTTTTTAATACAAATTTTATCTTAATACTAAAACACATAATATTGAAGTAACTCAAGTGGAGGAAACACACAATTGATATCGAAATTCAATTTGACGATTCTAAGAGGCAATTCGCTGCAACAACTTGGAGTTTGGAGGATAAAAAAGGTATAATGCTAAAGCAAGAGACCATGCAATGGAGGAACAAAGGGAGACCAAGTAAGAGAACAAAGGGGATCGATGAAGTGAATGAAAGAGAGGAGGGAGTGTAATGAAAGACAAGAGAATGTGTTGTAACAATAAAGGATAAAGTGTGTTGTTGTGCTAAAGAAGGGAGTGTGCTAAGAAGAGAAGGTTTGAAAGGAAAAGGTTAGTTAAGTAATTTGACTTTTTAAAAAAGGTTTAATTATGCTGTGTGTTTCCATATTATTACCAAATTTTCAATTAGGTTCTTAAACTTTTATTTTTTAATGGGTCCTTGAACTTTTATATTTTTTCAATTGGGTACTCCCGTCTAATTGTCATCATGGAAAAATAACCGCAGAACCAAATTAGAAGTGTGGACAATGGACTAGTGCTTTTCTTGAGTGCGTTGTAAGAACAATTGAGTCAACTATAAGTGATCTCTACATAGTTTCAACCTCTGTAGGTCAATTCAACTAAGTATTCTTTCACAGGTTTCTCACAATTGTTAGGCTCTGTAGAAGGTTGAAACTCTGTAGAAACTCTTATAAATGACTTAATTGTACTTACAACACACTCCATAAGTATCAGTCCACTAGTTGTGTCTCTAATTAGGTGTTATAATGATAATCATATGGGAGGATCCAATTGAAAAAAGAAAATAAAAAAGTTCAAAGACCCAATTAATGTGGTCCCTAAAAAATATCATATATTTGTTGAATCAAAGATTGAAGAATTTAAGATTAGTTTTAGATTTTTGTTTTTCATGATTTTACAATGCCAACACAAGTTTTAAAAGATATGCATTTGTATTTGATGTTTATAGACTAGGCATGATGGGTGATTAAGTATTAGTTTTCTTATATCCATGCTTAGTAAAAACCAAACATGGTAGATTAATGAATTAATCTCAAAGTTTCTTAGAAGCAATGAGTTCAACACAGTGTAATCGATTACAAAGTTTAGCAATCAATTTCAAAGTGTTAGAACCAGTAATATAAATCACTTCTACTTGAAATTGACAAGAATCATCGAATTAATCAATCATCAATTTCAGTAATCGATTCCATAAGACAGTTTTAGAAGAAGGAAGTCTTTGTGACTCAAGATAATTGATTACTACATTTACTAATCGATTAGATTGCATCTGAAAACTTTAGGAGCTCTCAGTTTGTCAAAATATTCAATTATCACATAAGCTTGAGAAGTTCTTTATGAAACAAGATAATCTATTGCTACATTTTGTAATCAATTACCTGTTTCAAGAAATGCAAACAAAGAGGAATTTGAATGAATTAACCGATTACCATATTTTATAGTCGATTAAATCAGCTTTAGCTATTAAAATTATAAATGCCATCATTCTAAGAGTCATCCAAGTAGGGGTGTATGCAAGTTGGTTTGGGTTGAGTTTGGTCAAACCTGTGTCCTAATCCAATCAAATTTGAACAAATTGATTTTATTCGATTTTCCAAGGAAAAAAATGAAACCTAACGCATATATAAATGGTTTGGGTTAGGTTGAATTAATAGGCCAAAACATTTAATTTTGTATATTTTTTAAAATGCAATATTTTTTATAAGTTAAAATTTTTATTAAATAAAATATTGTAATGTATTACTTACAATTGTTACGTGTACTCAAATAGTAAAAAAAAAAAAGATCTAAAGAGGAATCACATTGTTATCAATTTGTCGTCATCATCACATAGGCTAACATACTATGTTAAACATGGTTTAAAAATTAAAATATAATAAATCAGCATCACATGCACTATGCTTAAAAGCCCAAAAACTAAAACTATTTGTTTGAAAATATGAATATTCTTAAATAGTCAAATGAACAATGCAACTGAAACTTTAACTAAAATTAAAATAGTTTGAAATAAATTATAAGATAAATCTTAATAGAGAAGCCAAAATAACCATGGCAATGTGTCTAATATTCAAATATTAAAACTTTAGGAAAGTGAAGGCAATATACATTATATTGTAATAAAACAAAACCACGAGACATTGAAACAATTGCTTGAACCATTCGTTCATAACTTTTTTTAATCACGTTGATATAAGCATGATAGCAATTGAAGCACAAAGATTTAAAGCCATACAACAAAATCATGCATAGTGCCCATACGGGAATTTTAATGTTTCTAGAAAAAGATTCTACTAAACTAGCTCAACCCGTCATCTCTCAAATCTCAAACCCATATTCAAAACTTAAATAAAATAATAACAACAACAAAATAAGCAAGACAAAAGTAGAAGAAAAAGGGATTTGAAATCCCTAGCCTATAAAAGAGACGCGTGACAAGGAGGGAGCATCATCATTTGCGGCGGCGACGGAGATGCGAGCAGCAGGCATGTGAGGGATTAGAGATGGTTTGCAAGTGGAAAGAACAACGGAAGAGGGAGGGAGAAGACGCACTGCAACTACAATAGATGGTTTGCGGTGGAGTGTTTGGGTTCTGGCACGGTGGTTTTCTGGTGCGGTGGTGACTGGTGTCGGGTAGAGGAAGAAAAAAAAAGAGGGGCTCATGCTGAGAGAGAAAGAGGGGAAATTTAAACGCAAATGAAGATTATTGGGTTGGAAAGAGGCCAACAAAGATGGATTGATGAGGGGGCTCGTGAAATTTTGTTTTAGACATGTCAAAACGTTGAAAACAAAGTGAGCCGGGTCGGGTTGGCTCACTTTGATGGAGTCAGATTTTGCGTAATTTGACTCAACCTATTAGGATTGGTGGGTTATACAGGTTGGTCCGTGAGCTGATTTGTGAGTTGGTTTATTTTAAATTTTTCAAAATAAAAAAAAATTAAAAAAATCACAAAATAAATGTAGAAAAATGTAAATTAAACCAATTTAAGTAAATTTAAATATTACAAACTACATCAAACTTAACCTCAAACTAAATGTACATGAAACTCAAATAAATATAAATATGTTCAATAATATTAAAATAATAAAACACCAATCTAACTTCTCAAATATCAAATTCACATATCTCAATCATCAATATTAACTTGTCTAAGGAGAGTATTAGAATCATGAATTTCATTTTTATCATCTTCATTTTTTCCATTATCTTTTTTTTTTGTCCAACCCGCGAGCCAACCTGACTCACCCAGATTCAACCCGGGTAGATTGTAGGTTAAGTGAGCCAGATCCAAATGATCCAAGACTTTAGTAAACCAGCTTTTTTATAATCCAACCTACCAATTTTACGGGTCAAAACAGACTGACCCACGAATTGGACCCATTTTAACAACAATATTTTGTTTTGACGAAAATTTTAAACCACCATAGATTATTCATATTTTTTATCTAATAAGCAATCAATTGGGGTTTCATTAGAAAATTACTGTCACATCAGAGATATTTAACTATAGAAACTACAATTCAAATATAAAATAATTAAGAAATCAAAATCGGTGAAATATTAAGGGACTAAAAATAAAAATTGTGAATAGTTTAGTAACTAAAAATATATTTGATTCTTAAAAAAATTGACCAAGGTATTACAAAATAATAATCAAATAAAAAATTATTTTAAAATATTTTTTTTTTAATTTGCAGCAAATTCTCTTGCAATTTTTAAATCGCAGGAAAATTACATTCAAATTCTTCTGTGAATTCGAAAACTACGCTCAGAAGTTTATCAAAATTCGTAGAAAACGTGCTTATTGTGAATTTTTTTACAGAATCTGCAGGAAAATAAGGAAATTCTAGTAGTTATCATACGGCCTTCCCACGGAAATAATTTATAGAACGAGAGTCTTCTTAAATAATGATTGTAAAAACAATACAAAACATTCTTGAAGGCAGGTTAGATCAACATTGAAGATGCTTGCACTTTTGTGACCACCACGCCATTCTCAATCCAGCTGTAATACATTTTCGCTATTTTTAATTTTTTCAGTTACTCTTATTTTCTTTTTTTAAAATATATAAATATATATATATATATATATATATATATATAACTGATCTAAAAAAATACACAATATTAAAGAAATAACTGAGTCACTTGGTTGAACAAGATATACATTATAAGTCACGCGCGCGGTATTTATTTTAAATTGCAACCGATAATTTTTTTTTTAATTATACACCGTGTTTATTCTTCTTCTTTTTATTTAATTAATAAATTTTAGAGTTTATTATCCTTTTAATTCTTAAATTTTTTAAAATTTCTGTTTAGTCCCTGAATTTATTTTAAGTTTACCCTAATTTTATTTCCATGGCCATATATACCTTTCCACGAAAGCTATATATCTTTCTGTAAACTTTTTTGAAGTATCGAAATATGCAAAGCCTTTTGCGTTAGTGACAGAAATGGAAACTTTGGCTTCTGTACATCTCAATCATACGCTTAAATTCATTGCTGAAAAAAGTTGATAAAATTTACCAAAGAGGATCAGATCATAAAGGAGAGAAGAATGAAGAGTAAAAGTCATAGAAGTCGTAGAAAAAATGCTTGCACAGTGTTACTCTATCACGTATTGGTGAAGGATCAAATATCAATATTGCCGCCACAATAAAAAAGCTTCACATTGATGGAACATTTAAGACTTTAGACACATCATTGTGTGATCAGCTAGTTTAGCCCTATGTCCCAAGACATGAATATTCTTGAAAACACTGACGCAAAGCACAAACCCACATACCAAGTTATGAGAAAGATTCTAAAAGAGCTCATAGTCCAGATAATAAAAGTGAACTTGTGCTTTGCACCAGAATCAAAGTAAACCCAAACAGAAGGTGAGAATAATCAAAAGTTGCAATAGCTTCCTTGCCACAGTTCCATGCAACTTACACCTACATAAACCCTGATGATGGATCAATGTCAATCACCCCTCTAGCTTCAACATTTCAAGAATTTGATTTGCAAATTGCAAATCCCTCCACCTTTTCAAAATCTTTTGTGATCTTTTCCAATGGCCACCTTCATCTTAAGGTCTAACAAAGCAGTGCATGCCTTTGGCTGGCTTTGTCTGCTACTGACGGTGCACAAGGGTGCTTCCTATGATTTTGTCGTTGGTGGCCAAAAGGGTTGGAGTGTTCCAAATGACCCCAGTTTCAATCCCTTCAATCAATGGGCAGAAAAAAGCCGTTTTCAAATTGGAGACTCCCTTGGTGAGTTCTAATTCAATCTTTCATTCTTATGATTATAGTTTGAAACGTTTTCATATAGATCTAAATTGACATATATCTAATAGGATTAATGGAAATTATTCTTATCTTCTTTTGTACAAGTTAACCTTTCCTTTTCAATTTATCATTGCTATGTTAAAATATCAAATAATGGTAATAACGTACATCCAAATTAAGAAAAAGGCCTTTCTTCTATTTTCCTGTTGCATAAAAAAAAATCTTCCTCTTTCTTGCTCCTAATTTGGTTTTCTAATGGTAAAAAGTTTTGGATACATATTCAGGCATAAAGTAATGCGACTAGGAGCTTTGTTGGGGAGTTGCTCCACATGTTTTCAAACTTTTAATTATATATATATATATATATATATATATATATATAATATGAATGTTACCTTCACAAATTTATACATATCAGTATTATCTCCACAACTTAAAAAATTGGATCAATGAGTGCTTCTCTTTTTCTCACAAAAATATCACATTCAATCATACCCTAAGGGTTAAACTTTTACATATGTTTATTGCAGTGTTCAACTACCAATCTGGCCAAGACTCAGTGCTCTATGTAAAGAGTGAAGACTATGCCAGCTGCAACATTGATTCACCTTATGCAAAATACTCTGATGGCCACACAGTCATCAAGCTAAACCAATCAGGCCCTCACTTCTTCATAAGTGGCAACAAAGACAACTGCAACAAGAATGAGAAGCTGACAGTGATTGTGCTAGCTGGCAGGAACAAAAGCACCAACCAAACAACCACTGCTTCTCCACCATCACCACAAGCATCATCATCTCCTTCACCAGCACCTACTGGCCAAGATCAGGGTCAGTCTCCAACTTCAGACACAAACCAAACACCAAGCCCTGTCAGTGAGCCACCCCCTCCCAATGCTGCTGCTTCAGCCTTTGTCTCCCTTGCTGGCTCTGTTGGAACATTCATGGCCTCAGTGCTAGTTTTATCTCTCTAAGTATGCATGCATAAGTGGTTGAGTATTGATTTCATTTTTTTTTCATACAATTCTTTTTTTTCGATCTTTATCTTTTTTCTGTTCTTTGTTTCCTATACTTTGAGTTTGGAACTATATATTGGACTGCCTTTGGTTCAAAAGTGGGATGATGTTTGATATTTGTTTATGAAGATTGAATAATAAGCTGACAATAATTTACCCTTTTGTGTGCTTCTTTCTTACTCCGTGATGTAAAAATGTTGTTCATAATGAAATGAAATAAAACTATTTTTTTATTTGATTCACTGAGATGCAGGAAAATGCTAATTTCGTGAACAACATGAAATTTCTAGCAAAAATTAATGTATTTTAAACCTCTATATTTATTTACTTTTATCAATTTATCTCATTGTTAACTTTTTATTAATATTAGTTTTTAGGGACCTAACGGATATTTTATAATTTCTTTGGCTCTAGTGCAGAAAATTATTAAAAATCTAAACTAAAATTTATTCATTACTATGATTAGGATCTCCAAATTCTTATCCAGATCCTTAAAACAAAGTAAAACTGAGTAAACAT
>PYAF01002520.1:305932-347527 GCA_007407185.1 Glycine tomentella | reverse complement strand
CATGAAAAATTTAAATAAAAATATCTAAAAATATAATATTAATGGTTATCAATTAATATTACTAATATAAATAAATTACTCAAAGAAAAATTTGGATCAGTCTCATTCATTGATGAAATTTTTATTTCAATCAATTAAATCATGACCATATTTTAATAAAAAATTGTTTTAATTATTTTTTATCATTGTATACGTAAATATAAATAAGGTTTAAATATATTAATTTTTCATACCTAACAAATAGTCCATTTTCATTTTACTAATTAAAATTTATTTTTTTTATCTAAGTACTAGATATTTTTTTATGTTTCACTCTATTATCGGTAGTTAGTCTCATTATGTGAAATAATGACATAATAGATAGAGTATCATGTCATCAATGTTTAATCGCTAACATATCAAACAAATTTTTTACATTATTTTTTGTAATTTAAATTATTTAAAAAATTCCAAATTTTTCCTCTTCCCCCCTTCTCTTTCCACGTCTCCCTTTCTCCTTCTCGCTCACCCCCTTCTTCTCCCTCTTCTCACCCTCTTCCTTCACTGATGCCAGGCTGTTCCCAAATCCCCCTATTCCCATGGTAAGCACCTGAAAATAGAAGTTTGTTTTCTTTTTTGGTCAATGTGTTTTTAAAGTTTACCGAAGCCAAGCCCACTATCTTGAATCAAGACCCGGTCCAAACCTGACCCTTCTACTCAAAGGAATTAATCTCTGATCAACGCATGAGCATGAGGCAGCCATATCTGGTCAGCACCAATGCCCGTGTCACCAACTGATGCTTCCCACACCTTTTACATTTTGATCATATATAGTGCTCTTTTCATCCTTCAAATTTCATCATAAGAGGATAACCATAGAGAAACAACCCAGTTAAAAATTATCAGCAACCAAGATAGTTTCACAGATCATATATAATCACCCACGAACATCAATTGAGATTCCCCAAAACTAAGGTCTTTGACAAGGCAAAGGACACATAAATAAATGTTTTAACTCCATCTTCAACACAGATGACAACCATTCCAGGAGGCAACAAAAATGGAAATATCATTCTCTTTTTTTGTTCAGACACATGGGGAAGTGTCCAACAAGAGAGAAATAAATGCAACAAAAACCAAAAACAAAATTAATGAACCCAAAAGGAAAATGAAAAATAATTTGTAGCTTTATTTATACACAGGAAGACCAAAGAAAAAGCTGTTCAGAAAACTCCACCAACTATGGAAGGAAATGTCATCAGAGCTCCAAAGGTTCATGATGTTTCTCTTGGAGGTAAGGGGTCTGATAGAGAAAGGTTTAGTGTTGGGTGCTTGAAGTATTACACCAAAAGACATCAAATGTGGAATGCTCAACAGTGTTACCTCAAACATAGGGAGAATCCTAGTGATATAATAAGTTATTGGACTCCAGCTCATATGGATCAATTTATCCATGCATTAACTTATAGACTTGTATGTGAACGTATTTTTGAAATATATATTAAATATATTCAACAATCTCCTCCTAGGTTCACCATATAGCACAAACCAATAAGGTAGTTAGTGTAATGTTCAAACAAATATAAACCATTCACATCCAATCCAAGACAATCAACTCGGATCAATCAAAGAATTTTAATAATAAAACATTAAACTCAAACAACATTTACAATCAAACTAAGTGAATCATCATTCTCATGAATCTGTTTTGAGATCAATATATCAATATAAATATCAAGAGTTTTAGATTAAATCTAAATTCATCCAAATCCCAACATCTAAAAATCAATCTCAAAATCAGTTCACAACCAACATATGCATAACAATCAAGTATAAGTAGGTCAGTCAAAATAGTCTAAGGCCTTACAAATATAAGAAAGAAGCAAAATAATCATAATGTTCACAAAATAGAAATAACAAAATGTAAGTATCAAGTAAATAGACTCTAACATAATGGGCAATAGCAGGTGAGTTGTCAAGTCTCATACTACTCTAAATGATATATTCATATATCAAGCTGGTCATCCTCCTCAAGATCCCACTTATTAAGCTCTCCTTCATCTCTGTTATCCCCTGTAGAATATCAAATATGATTTTCATATTATCATGAATTCAATCATTTGAATAAACCACTAAAAATATCTAATTCTACTAAAAGAACTTAGCATCTTATCATTAGGCAAAGAAGAACATATATCAATGTCATAAAGCATCATAATATCATGTTCATAAGCATTAAGCCAGTTTCATAAATTATGAACAAGGCCTAAATAGTTTAAGTTATAAAGAGTCATCAACCTAAGGTTATTTGTAAGAGAGTAACGATTGTCTCGTTTCACAAAATAAGACTAATAGTCACGTCACTTACAATAACCTAGACTTGTAATGTCAAGTTTCAATTAAGAACAAGACCAATAGGCTTCTTATATAATCAACTATATATTTCTATGTTTCAATTTGGAATCTCACAGTTACTAATTCCTTAAAGTCAGATAATCTAGCATCAAGTTTGGAATGAGATCATTTAACCAAAAGGATAGGCCAACCTGGTAGGATATTATCATCAAGTTTTGAATGACACAAGCACCTTTGAATTAGATTAAAATATCTCATCAAGTTTGGAATGAAATAAATCACCCTTTTTAAAATAGTTAGCAACCATGATCATCGATAAAACATATAAATTGTGTTTATCATTTGGCCAACAAAGGAAGATTTGATAATCCAAAACACACAATTAAAGGTAAGTAAATGATAATTAAGACTTGCCTACATAGTCTTTAACCCCATTTCCCAATTGTTTTGAATAATCGATCTTTAGGCAAACCTTTTGTGAAAGCATCGACCAGGTTATCCTTCGATCGCACATCGACCAAGGTGATAACTCCTTGTTCTCTCAGATAATTCAACAACACATGTCTCATTCTCACATGTATTCTCTTTGAAATAAAGAAAGCACTCTTTACGACTTAGAATGCTACTTGATTATCACAAAATAAACTTAAAGAATTAATATTTAGTTGAGTCAAAGGAATATCCATAATCAAATTTTTAATCCACTCTGCCTCTTCCTAGCTGAAACTAAAGCAAAAGGTTCTGATCTCATTGATGACAATGCAATACAAGTATGTCTTTTGAATTACCAGGTAATAGCAGCTCCACCCAGAGTGAATACATATCCACTGGTGGATTTGTTATTTCCAATCTATGAACACCATGAGGCATCAAATATCCATCCACAATTGGAGGATAACCAAAATAACAATAAAGTCAAAGAACTTCTCTACTAGAAAAGTCTTAGAAAACCTTTCTTATTTATATTTAAGACCAAACAAGTGATTTTTGTTGCTTACAATAGAAAGTAGAGAAAGTAATATTTTTTAATAAAAGTAATAGTTGTAAGAATAACTATAAGATAAATATATATAAATACACTTTTTTATTGATCCAAATTTTTAAATGCATTCATAACTTGATAGTATATATATGAGGTTCACTTTAATTATGACTAAAAAATAAAGTAAAAATTATCATATTCTTTAACAGACCTTTTATCATATATTTATGTTCATTTTTATAATTAAATAAAATAATTTAAATTTAAATAAAAACATCTAAATTCTTTGTTTATTTTGTGCATTGCACAAGTTAAAAAAACTAGTTAAATAAATAGAGTGTTAAAAATAATATTTTACTAGAAAATTATCAATTTTTTATATATAGAAAAACTTCGGGTGTTTTTATATAGAAAAAACCATAACTTAAAATTATAAAATCAACTATTATGTAACATAGAGTTGATCAAATGTACTCTTCGATTGTTCAACCAATGCTATATTTACAATTAGTGTTCTAATGCACATCCTTCAATTTATTGTAATTATCACTTTTTTTAAAAATATTGTAATTAATATATAAAATTTCTTACAATTGTAATAAAAATATTTCTTTGTAAGAAAATTATAATTTGTTTAATAAATTATTAACAATGACGTATATTATATATTGGTTTCTCTGTAATATTAATTTCTTTATGGCTAAGTTTTAAAATTAAACAAAACAAGTATAGTAACCATATATTGTCCAGGTACTTTATGAAATATAAATATTTAAATTATTTAAATATAATAAATATATATTTTCAAGTTAAAGAAAATAAAATTATCAACATCAACAACACTTTTAACCCAAGTTAATTGGGATCGGTGGTAGAGAAATTTAATGATAAATCCTAAATGAGACAGAGAAAAGGAAGAGGGGAAAAAAAGTGGAAATAAGACAAAAGAGAGAAAAAAAAATGGTGAAAGGAAAAAGGGTGAAAAGAAGAGGAAAAGAACTAAAACAAGATAATGACTCAAACATAGAACTACTAATAAGTTTAACCACCGACAGAGCCAGGTTGAAATGAGGGTGGGCAAATGTACTCCCTCATTTCAATAAAACCATTAATATTTGTCCAAAAATATTATATTTTGCACCTCCTAATTTTATATTTTGCATCCCGTAATTTTATGTATTTGAACTTTCTTATAAGTTCAGATGTGAGAGTAAACAAATGTACCTTCTTATTTTAATAAAATGCACATATTTATCTTAAAATTTTATATTTTATACCTTTTATCTTCGTGTTTGAACCTAATTATCTCATATGATAATAATAATTATCAATTTTTTATTTTTTTAAAATAAATTGTCCCCGCTAACTCAGGGTCATAGATCCGCTATTGAGTTTAACCCTCCATCAAACTTATAGTTTTTCTTCATTTCATCCTCAGACATACAGTTCATCAATCTATATCTCACTCCATTAGATCTTCTTTAATTACCTTTCCCCAATCAAATATACATTTGAATACTTTTACTTTTGGAAATGTTGGAAATTTAATTTAATTGTATTTCTTTCTACATTTTTATATGTAACTTTTAAAATTTAGATTTTATATATATATACATATACATATATATATATATATATATATATATAATGTATGAAAGTTTTTGGACAAGTGGTACTTCTTTTCATTCAATTCTACTTTTCTTGTAAGGGTATGATAAATATTTTGTTCGATGTATGTCTTATGATTAAGATAGTAAAAAAAAAAATAGTGCTAACTGGCTTTAACATTTTTATAGCATTATTATATGAATAACAACATTTGACTAGATAATCATCAGTTTTTTATATATAGAAAATCATTACTTTTTTTATAGAAAAAACCATCAGTTAAAGGTTACAAAATCAACAATTGGAAATTATGTAGCATAGAGTTGATCAAATATTAATATTGAGTATTCAAGAAATGTTATAGATGTGTAATTTGTGTTTTCTAACTTCTAACGTGCGTCCTTCAATTTACTGTAATTCACCAATGAAATTTATGAAAATATTATAATTAATAGATAAAATTTATTACAATTGTAATAAAAATATATTATTTTTTCTAAGTTTTTTCTTTATTTAAAAGTAATGTATTGCTATAGATGTCTAATAGAAGGTATTTATTGAATCCAGAGAAACAATACACTATTGTTTAAGTCTAGACCTAACGAGCATCACACCAAAACAAGGCATGACGATTGGTTTAGTCAAGATCGATGGCTTTTTTTGAGTAGCCCTTCGTACTTTAATGGTTGGAAAATTTTCTTACAATATCTCAATGTCTGATAATATGAAAACAAATGTATAATTCTAGAAATTGCAATCATATTACTGAAATTTTATATATTTTTGCAGGGCTTTGTATTGTGAGGATACAAAGAAATACAAGTCATGGAAATGTCATCAAAATGACGAACGGAATTTGATTTTATCCATTTTCAATTAGTTTTCTAACGTCAAACTTAAATTTATTGTAATTAAAAGATAAAATTTATTAAAATATTGTAATTAATAGATAAGATTTATATCAACTGTAATAAAATATTTTTAAAATATATCATATATTTATTTTTAAAATTATAAAAAAATTGAATTATAAAAATTTGTAAATTAAAATAAAATATTTAATATTTAATTTAACATGTATTCATTTTTATTATAAAATGTTATTTTAATATAAATTAATAAATTATTATAATAAAAATTTGTTTTTATTTAATTATAATTTTAAAAAATTACATAAACCAATGTATAGATTATTTAAACAACTTTTTTATATAATTTATACAAATTACGTAAATTTAAATAATATTTAAATAATCTAAAAAGATTAAATTTATTACATTTTATAATTTTAAAAATTATTTATATATAAATAAATTTACATGATTTTTCTAAATTACATAAAATAATTTATATAATTTTCTTGATTTATATAATTGGTATTAAAAAACTTATTTATTAAAAAATATTTGAAGTTAAAATCAAAATATTAACATGTAAGTTTCCTAAAAATTTAAATATTAAAAATTTCTTAATTTATATAATTAGAATAAAAATAATTTACATATTAAAATAATTTACTTAATTTGTATAATTTACATATTAATTGATGTAATTATATTATTTATATAATTAGAGTAAAAATAATTTGTATATTAAAATCAATTTGCAAAATAATTTACATATTAATGTATGAAATTTAATTATAAATTGGTAAAATAACTAAAAAAATTTTAAACTATTCAAAAATTAAAATATATAAAATGACATAAAATAAAATTAAAAATATTTATATATTAAATTTTTTTAATTTATTATTTTTATAATTTGAAAAAATTAATAACCCTTAACTTGGGATACATACACAATAGTGTTAAGTTAACTAAACAAAGTAAGTGTCTTACTAATTTATTATCTTATCTTTAAATAGGTCATGGATGATGGATTCAACTCCTATCAAAATCTTTTTTTTTATTACTTTATTTAACTTTTACCACCAAGCGTCATATCAATAGTTTACATAAACACCACGTCAGCATCTATACATCACATCAAAGTCAACATTTGATTTTGAATGGTCAATTGAAGGAATGACCAAAATTGTTTATTCTAAAAAAGAGGGAGGCTAAATGTATGATTTAGAAATAGGGGATCAAAATCGTGGATTTAAAATTATAGGGGACTAAAAGTGCAATTTAACATTAATATTATGCTAAGATGAGTTCATTATTGTTGGAGTGAATAATGTTTGATGAGGTGAGTGTGTTATTGTTGATAATAAAATATGATGTTGTGGTTGAATCTTTGAAATTGGAACCTATCTAAAAGCATTTTAATTAGTCAATTATGTTTTTAAAAGGATTGAGAATTGGCTACTTGGTGAAGGTGAGATCCATTGGACAACATACCTCCAATCCACTGACAGACCCAAGGATCTTGCTTAGTGGATATCTTCCCAAGTACACACTCCCATGTTTTAGACTTTGATGGCTTTCCGAAAGGTAAAAATGTTTCATAATCATTGAAGTTGACTCATTTAAATGTATAAGAGATGGCTATTGTTGATGGTGAAACTTGAATTCGTGAGACAAATCATAGGTGAGATGGTGGGTACAGAGTTGTAGTATCTCAAACCTCAAGTGAATTCAAGTATCATATGCATGATGTGGTGTTTTGTTGTTGTTGCGTATGAATAGGCACGTAAAGTTGGGGGTGCTTTGTGGGCCCTCAAACTAATGTTGAATGAATTGTGGGACTAACACCGAATGGACCTATAGAATATATGGGTGGACAAACTCCTCTAGAGGTTAAGGCCTAGCCAAGGTAAGTCACTACCCACATTCATCTATTCCGACAAACCATAATTCCTTTATATGGTCAGTCCAAAAGACTCCCTAAATGGTTAGAGAATGAAACTATGTCAGAAAATTAGGCTCATTGTGAACCACTTATATGGTGTCTAATCTCCATAGAGTAAAGTTTGTCTTTGATGTATATGGTGATACTTGATTGATAGACTTATGATGATAATACTTGATGGTTGAATTATGATGTCGATTACTTGATTTTAATTCATGATAGTTATGAAATGTGCTTTTTATGGGAGTTGGTTGTTGCTATTAATTGATTCGCAAAAATTATGTTTAAATATGTAATATTTTATCAAGCTTTAAATTATTGTAATTATGTTTATTTTTTTTTTAAATTTACCCTTACATTTTATCACATGTGGTTATGACTGTAATAATCTAGAATTTTGTGTTAATGGGATGAGTAGATGGTCAAGAGGTGTACCTTTTCTTTAAAGGCATTATGAATGAACATACTCAGACATGAAAGTGTGATTCTTATCTTTTCTTTATTAGTTTTATGTATAGAGTTTACCAATTTAAGTGTTTAAAAGTCATCTTTTTGAGTCGTATGGATATGTATAATGTTGAGAAGACTATGTGCCTCATGTAGAGTTGTTTAAATGTTTTAATGTTTCTAAGATGTTGATGTGCCATAAGGCACAGTTTTATTCAGTTGATCATTTTATGTGGTATTTTATCTTAATGTCGTGAGCTTTATTTTTTTAGTTTTTTTGAAAAGACAAGTATTTTTATAAATAAATAAATTAAAATAAAATATTCTGCTTCTCTAGTTATCGAGCTGTCATATGGCAACAGGTAGTTACATAAATCAAAATCCTTTGGTGTTTGTTAGTAACTATGAATAAACGGCAAAAGAACCTAAATAATACTTTTTTAATTAAAAATTATCAATTTGGGGCTGTTTGAAAACTAATTACCCATCTGGGACAGTAAGACACACCCATTTTGGGTGTGACTAGTCATGCCTCATCTGGGCATGACTCCCCCCATTGTGACACATGTTACGCATCCGTGCATCGATGGTGATCTTTTACATAAACAGTCATAACTTTTGATAGAAATGTTCAATGGAGGCGATATATCAAAACACTCGAAATTGAGAGGGAAAGTCCTAAGCAAACCCCCATAGGGAATTTGGACCACCATTGTTTCCAAAAAATGCCTCTAAGTGCCTCAAAATTAGGATTTAATCTTTAGTCATTCAAAAATTTCCTTCTTTTCTACCTTTTTAATTATTTAATTAGTTAATTCAATGCTATTTTTTATTTTTTTAATTACTTCTCTGAATTCCGAGCGTTTTGACAAATCGTACACCTCATTCGGACATTTCTATCAAAAATTAGACCATTTGAAGAACATATCATACGCCTTTGTAATTTTTTTCGATATTCTAAAATTTTATATGGTTTTGTTTAATATTTTTCGATATTAAAAAAGTATTATTTAGGTTATTTTGCCGCATAGTGGGTGCATCATTCTATTTCTATTTGCACCCTCCCACTCCTTCCCCTCTATCACACTCATGCATTCTCTATATATTTAATTGCTCCTACATAGAAAGGCATAATCCTAATAAATATTTTAAAATAAGTTTTATTAAAATCAATAAACTTATTATATTTGATATATATTTTTTTGTAAAGATCATATCTATATTTTTATGAATAATTTTTTTGGTATTAACACAAAAATTCAAAATTAATAGTTAAAAAGTTAAAATATTTTGGTATATTATAGTTTATAGTTGAATGAAAGCATAAGGGATTAAAACAAATAAATTATTTTGTACAAGACCTTGATAATTAAACTCAGTATAAAAAATAATAATTGTCATTTTGTAAGTTTTGTTAATAAATAATCAAGAGACATTCATTCACCAAAAAATTATGACCGTTTGATAATTTATATTAAAAATTAGTTATATAAAAAATCCAAAAAATGTTAAACAAAACCATATTAAATTTAGAATATCGAAAAAAATTACAAAGGCGTACGATATGTCCTTCAAATGGTCTAACTTTTGATAGAAATGTCCTATTGAGGTGTACGATATGTCAAAACGCTCGAAATTAAAAAAAGTAATTAAAAAAATAAAAAAATAGCATTAAATTAACTAATTAAATAATTAAAAAGTAGAAAAGAAATAAATTTTTGGATGACTAAAGATTAAATCCTAATTTTGAGGCACTTAGAAACATTTTTTGGAAAAAATAGTGGACTAAATCGGGGATTTGCCTAGTCCTTCCTCTCTCAATTTCGAGCGTTTTGACATATCGTACGCCTCCATCAGACATTTTTATCAAAAGTTATGACCGTTTACGTAAAATATCACCACCGATGCACGGATGCGTGACATGTCGCAATAAACACGTGACGCAGTGGGAGGAGTCACGTCCAGATGAGGTATGACTAGTCACGCCCAAAATGAGCATGTCTTAGTGCTCCAGATATGTAATTAATTTTCAAACAGCCTCAAATTGATAATTTCAAATTGATAATTTTTAGTTAAAAAAGTATTATTTACGTTCTTTTGACATGAATAAACCTTCTAAAAGTATTTTTTTTTCTTCTTTAACTTCTAAGGTTACTAACACTAATTTTAAACATTGTAGTATTGGATTTCAGACTTTTCGTTCACAATCTTCATCTTTCAAAACCCCTAACTTCATAATAGATTCAAAATTAGTTACCCATAACGTTAAGAATCATTAAAAAAAAAAAAAAAACTAACCTTCAATTTATTTAATTAAAATAAACTAAACCAGAACACAAATAATATCTCAAAAAAACAGCAAAATTTATTTTTCTAAAATAACAGGCAACTCTCAATTTCATTTAACTTGGAAAAACTCCTACTATAAGTCGTTACCACGATATTTTTAATGAAGAAAATAAAAGAAGCTAGCAGTGGCACATCAACACTAGTTAATCATTTTTCGTCCCAAATAACACTGCAAATAGCGAATGACTTAGGCAAACCGTCCTTCGATCCTAAGTCTTTTTTAAGAGTCATGCTAATCATTAATCATTACTACACCCAATTTTACATTCAAATTTATTCATCATCTTCCTACTCAATACTACAATTTTTCCCCTCTCTACCCTTAAATATAGATTAATAGATATTCTTTCCTCAACCATAAAAGAAACAATAATTTAGTGAAAGCAAAATATCGGATGCATTATTTTGCACCTCGTTAATCCTTATCCTTGAAATGATCAATTTTACTGAAGTAACTAGAAAGTTATATTTGTAAGATGTATAGCATAGCTAATTTCCTATAAAACTGCCAAGGGAAATTGGGCATTACAAAATCAGATACCCTACGCTATACAAAATTTCCACCTATCTCTCATAAATTTTTGCCAAGCTCAATTTTTTTCACCATTCTTATAGTGTTGTGCAGAATCGAGTCCAAAAGTCCAGCTACCTGAAATCACAAAAGAAAAAGAAAATCAACAATGTAATTAAAAAAAAAAAAAAGAGTATAAAATAACAATATCTGGAACAATGGCAAATACAAACCGTGAAAACACCCCCAATAATGGCACAGACATTTGTAATAAAATGTGAAAAAGACCTCTGGTTTTCTGTTATTAAGACCTGCAGAAAAAAACATTGTAAACCTTAAATAAATTTATTAGTAGTGCACAGATTCATCCATAACTATAACCTCTGTATGCAGACCTGCATGGGGGAGAGCTCAAGATGAAACTTCGCAACAGGAATGTCCAGACTGTGTGCCACACTGCTGTGCGCTGTGTACTCGTACTCCTCAATTAATTTATAACCTTTTCTAGTCACTACCTCAGTTTTAACTATCTGAATATAATGCTCTATCTGCAGAAACATGAGTGAGTGGTAGGACTATAAATTTGGAAGAAAAGCAAAGCAAAAAACTTCATGAGGTCCTGGGCATCCTTGCTATCTGTTGCATCTCACTCTTGCAAATGGAGATCAACATACAAGCAATCAAGATATTTCCCATCATGCAATCAAACATTCAATTATGATACCAACTGACAACAGCCAAATAGTAAAATTAACACTAAATTATAAGTTTTTAATATAAAATATTGAACTTACAGTAACATTGGCACCTAAATCACGAGTATTGATGAATGACCGGCCATTGAGCCTGTCATGGCTGCTACCTATGTATGGTATCAAGAACTTCACATCACTCATGGCCCTAGGCGTCACTTTCTTTCCAAAAGACAAGTTGTTTATGACATGTGACATGTTCATTTGAGAAGCATCAAAAGAATGGGCGTCTGATCTAGCTGCGATGATCAAATTTCCTGGAACCTGCAAAGTGCAAAACAACTTATATTTCTTTCCAAAATTGAAATCTAGGGAAAAAAAACAATGTTATTTTAGTATTAATAACTGAAGCTTCTACTATAAACAAAGAAGATGAAAAAAATAAGGAAAAAAAAAGAAAAGAAAAAAGGATTCCATTGTATCAGATATTTCCAAAGCAATGCAAGACCTCAATTCATGGTTACATATGAAAACTAAGAAAAAAAGGAGTTATTCTATAAATTATGGTTGAAGGTTAAACCTTAACTTTTTGGCATTTACCTTTTTCACACGCACATATCCCTCTACTCTACATCCACCTGCTGATGGTGCTGGCCTTTTTGCATTGTCTGAAGCATTAGATTTATCCTCCAGAGCTAGCTTTTGAGATTCTGTTGGGAGCGATGTGACTAAATCCTCCATAAACTGCAGGCAGAAGGTGATGTTTAATTACATCAAAAAAAGCATAAAGTCAACTGATTCAAATTATGCTAATTTAAAATATAGTATGAACCTTGACTAGGCTTTCTGTATCTCGATCTCCATAATAGGACTCATGTTCATGATGCCCATGTTCACTTCTGAAATTGGAAAAGCATTCAGGAAACTAGACTTAATGAAAAAAAATCCAATACTTTAGAAATCCAATCTTGGACAAGTATGGTACAATATTAAGGATGCATGAAATATCATAAAAATATGGCTTAAAATGAATTGAAAGACCTCTCTCCAAATACAATGGCGAACTAAACAAGTAAACATTATAAAGAAGAGGCATTGTCCATTAGAAATTTCATTCATTGAGAAGGTCAAGGAGGCAAGTCCTGGTAAGTGGTAACTTTTCCAAAGTTAGCTTTAATTATTACAAAATTGATCATCCATCAATATGATTTCTCTTTAACTATGCAGCTGATCCTCTCAGGAGATACAGTACGCAAATGGATTTTGAGAATTGCTCTAGGAGTACACCCATTTTATCTTCTTTTTTAACCAAAATGCAACCGCAATTATGGAGATTTAGGTAATTGAGTTGAGAGGTGAAAAAAAGAGAACGGACATTATTGGCTATATGTATTAGTGAGATCTCATATGAAAACATTTTATTTAGGTACAAGAGATATGCCTATATATAACCCTGAACTAATAACGAAATAGAGAAATTGGAAATAACAACCAATTCAAATTCAAATAATAGCAGAAACATGGAAAAATGACAATCAAATAAAATTAACCTATTAATATCCATTTTCGCAAAACAATTTCGTGATTCTGATCAATTCCCAATTAAATATATAGTCCTTTCCTTTTCTACCTATTTCAGTGAATCATTTTCATCCTCATGTTCCACTACTTTTGATTAAAATGTTTTTTTTTATCACTAATCGCATTCTATATTAGAGTTTTAGATCCAAACCAATCCCATATTGAATGAAAAAAAAAAGGCTTAATTGCATGTTGGGTCCTTCTAGTTTAGATTGTAAGGGATTTTGGTCTCCCAAGTTCTTTTGACCCAATTAAGTTCCTCTATTTATAAAACTTAGCAAATTTGGTCCCTTTGCCTATTTTATTTTTGCTAAAATCTTCAAATTATCATTTTCTACTCAATATTTACAAGTTAAATCAACTAAATCGTCTTCTACTAAAACTCGCCAACAAAAATATCAAATTACATCCAAAAAAAGTCTTAAACTTTCCCCACTTCAAACCCTAATTTCACATCTTATCGAAATCCTTCAAATTTTATCAAGTTTCCACAGAATTTCTTACTTCTAAACTTGTAAAATAATTTCACATCCCAATTCCATCATCAACCCTTAAATATTTGGATAGAAAAATAATAATTTGAGGGTTTTAGGTAAAAGAAAATAGAAAAGGGGACCAAATTTGCCTAATTTTTAAATTACAGACTTAATTAACTCAAAAAAAAAAAAAACTTGGGAAACCAAAATCAGACACTGGCCAAACTAGAGGGACCAAAAGTGCAATTAAGTCAAAAAAACTACAACATTAAAATAGTAAGAAAATTTAATACAATCACAAAATTTATTAAAGTATATAATACCCAAAAAAGGATTAGCAGATGCCAAATGAGCACGTGTACATTATAATTTATAACCCAAAAAGCCAAGGTGAAGAAATACCTAATATGCATGACATGTATATTATGAGGTTTATGCAGGGATAACTTAATGATATTAATGCTGTATAACAACATAAAACTAATAATCATACATAACATATAGTACAAATGATTGTTACTTGAAATATTGAATTAGAGGTAGGAATTCTTCATCAAACACTGTTTGACCAATTGATTTTCCCAAATGGATTTATTACCTGAGATCACTTCCTTTACGAAAGATTCGAATAGATGGATACCCTTGTATGTGATTCCTGGACAATGATAATGAGATACAGATGAATGGCAAAAAAAAGCATAGACAGAGAATAACAACAGTTCAACAATAATATCAACAAACCATGACAGAAAGTAATAAATTATAATGAAGAAAAATAATTTCAAGTTCAACATAACAAGTATTGCAGAAAGTGTTTGATGTTAATCTTCAATCTTATGCAAAGAAGATCTACAAAGCCTAATCTTTGAAAACAAAAAAAACAACCTTACAAGGACTAAAAGTGAAAACTGGTATATTTGCAAGAACAAAAAGGAATTCAAACCCCCTCTATTAGGAAACAAACTACTCTAACTGTTGCTAACTATTTTCTGTTCTCTGCTAACTCCTAGCAAGACAGAAGATTTATTGACAAGAATGCAACATCACAATCATATGACCGCCACTCAGCTCTGACTCCCATATATCAGTTTTTAATTGATCTTATTCTTACTATACTCCTGTCCTAGTAGATCACAGCCCTTAACTAATGTTATAACAAAAAAACCCACTAACCCTCACATATTCGCTTTATTTACAGAAGTAAATCACCTTACCCTTTAATACATATCAAAAAGGTTAATTGACACAAAAACCAAGCTCCAGTTACAGCAACATAAAAAATAATAATAATAATAATAATAATCTGCACTGTTTCACAGGTAGAAGCACAATGTGAATCTGAACTTTTGGTGGGAAAAGAAAGAAACAGGAAATAAAACAGATGACGACAACGACAACAACAACAAAGCTTTATCCCACCAGGTGAGGTTGGCAAGAAAGAAAACAGAACGAATGAAAAATAGAGACAATACAATTGTTTCCTCGTGATGTTTAATCAGAATAAAACTGCGGTGAAAGAAAGCTAAAGATATTGAGGAAGTTGTTTTAAAAAAAAAAAAAAAAAAAAAACTAAGTACCCCATTGTCTAGAGACTCCTCACTATGCAAAGGTAAGGGGGAGGGATATTGTACGCATTTATCCTTGCATATGCAAAGAGGCTATTTCCGGATTCGAACCCATGACCAACAAGTCACCAAGACACAACTTTACCGCTGTGTCAAGACTCGCCTTCATTGAGGAAGTTTTTTTAATTTAAGAAAAAGAGAATTTAAAAACAAATCCCAAAAAATTATAAAAATAAGTAATAGTATAAAGTAATACTTAAATAGCAATTTCACTATATTCATTGTCGACTTATTCTTCATATATGTCTAGGTTAATAAAAAGTATAATTCGTTTCGACATTTTTTATATAAAGTTATTTCTGTAATGTTACTAGCATCATATATACATTTTGAAAAACCTACCCAACAATAGCCTTAATTTCTTGCAAGTATCTTAGAAGGTGGATGTGTGGTTATATGAAGATGGATAAGATAGGAAATGAAGATATTCGACGAAAGGTAGCAGTAATACTAGTGAGTGAAAAGATGAAAGAACATATATTTAGGTGATTTGGGCACGTAATGAGACGACCCCTGGATGCTCCCGTAAGTACAAAAGTTTGTTACCAAGAGCTCGAAACAAAGAGAGGTAGAGGTACACCGAAATTTACCTAGGAAAAAGTAATTAAACAAGACTTAATGGAGTGAAATATAGATTGGCGGACGATGTGTCTTAGGACGGAACGGAGAAAAGCTATAAGCTTGGTGGAGGGTTGGACCCGTTGTTATTTCTATGTTCTAGATGGTCCCTTTTTAGTCTTTTTTTCTCTTCATCTCCCCCCTCCTTTCCCCCTTCTCTTCTTTTAGCTTACTTTCTTTTCTTTTATCTTATTTCCTCTTTCCCTTCCACTTTTTTTCTTTCAACCTCCTCGTATCTATCATTGGGTTCATCTACCACCAACCCCAATTAGCTTAGATTAAAGGTGTTGTTGATGTTGATGTTGATCTTAGAAGTTGGCCAAGAGCTTAACTCAACCTTACAAAATCAACTTGTAAGATGAGGATTGTCTAAGCTTTATAAGGACTAAATTGGTCACATTTCTAACCGATATGAGATCTCAACTCACTAGCAACTAACTCCGGTAGGTCATAATTAAGGCTGCAGACTAGGGTGACTGCAATTAAGGTACCTTTCCAACACACCCCCTCATGCTCAAGGCTATATAGGCCTACAGCATGGCAATGTAGGTGAACAAACAATGGATCTAGGATAGGCTCTGCTACCATCTTAGAATTATGGCTAACAGCCTACCCCAATCCCACAAAATCAGCTTGTAAGGTGAGAACTGAGAACTGTCCAAGCTTTGTAAGAACTACATTTGATCATCTCTCTAGTCAATGTGAGATCTCAACCCCGCCAGCAACTAACTCTGATTGGCCACAATTAAGGAAGCAGACTAGGGTGACCACGATTGAGGCAGCTTGCCAACAAAATAATACCTATTAAGTGATGAGCAAGGCAAATTGACAATTATAAGGGTCAAAACAACAAATGCACTTCTTATTTCTTAATACCCATCACACATCATTTGTTGCACTTGCTACCTATGATGAGAGCCAAAATGGGGGGGTCCATCCACACATTTCTTTTGAGTTTTGCCTCCCATGTTCTTTTTTACAAACCAAACAAGGTATACAGCAGTTAACCACATTTTTCTTTCCAATAATGTTCTAAACATATCTTGACCGCTTTCCTTTCTCCACTCCAAGTTCACCAGCAGCATAGTCTTTGTGGTTGTTACAAGAACTTCTTTTCCAGGTATGATTTGGCAATGTTGTGTATATATGATTCAAAAGCAAAAACATAAAAAATGATAGAAACTAAATTTCATTAAATAATGGATATAAAAAATTACAGAAAAAAGGAAAATATGTCAACTCTTGGTAAGAAACAGAATCTCTGTTGTTGTTTTTTTTTTTTTTTTTGGGGGGGGGGGGTAATGAAAAGTAAACTAGCAATAGTACCTCCTGCATAAATCTCCTTCTTGAGTGCAATCTACCTTTGCCAAAATAATACGTCCATCCATTTCTGGTTCATATCTATATAAAATGTAATAATACACATATTGGACCTTGAATTAGTGAAGTTATGATAAAAATAACTCTACATCTCTACCAAATCCACAAAGCAAGCGAGAAAGTCAATCTTCTATAATGTAATTAAATGAAGGCTGAGAAACAAGTCAATAATATAGTACCTCTCTTTCATAATTTTAGCCGTCTTCTCCCATGATGGTTTCTGAAAGAAACCAGCAGAAGATAAATTCATGTAACAAGTTCAAAATCTATTAACCACACCATCATCCATTAAAGGAAAGAACTTGATAAGGCTGTTGATGAAGAAAAGGATGGGCAAAGAGATCCAACACTGAATGGGAGGCCCAAAAGGCATAGCAAAGGCCCAGCTGGATGGGAGTCATTTATTCAGTGAGAGCTAGCTGTTAGTCCACATTATCATTGGGTTTGTTATTTTACTGTTGCAATAGTTTTTCCTTTTGGAAGTTGATATAAGTAGTGGCATATGGAAGGGAATAGAACGTACTCCATCAAATTCTAATTCCCTCTTCCTTCTGGAGGTATTTCCTGACCTCAAATAAAGGAAAAGGTTCTTTTTGTTTTATCAGTAAGGCCAGTCTTTATCATTTGAAGGAAAAACCACTGCAACAGTAAAATAACAAACCCAATCATAATGTGCCAACAGATCAACCTAATCAAAATGCATGACAGACAGTAAAACAGACTAACATCTAGCTCAGTGAATAAACTCCTCCCATCCAGCTGAGTGTTTGCTAAACCTTTCAGGCCTCCCATTTAGTGCTGGATCTACTAGACCATCCTTTTCTTCATCAGCAGCCTTCAGAACTTCTGCACAATTCATTCATTGTATCTGTTGAAAGAGAGAAAAATAGATGCAAGAGATGCCGAAACAGCATGTCTTAACTAGACAACAAACTCCAGTTTATATAGACTGGTTGCAATAAATACAAACAATTATAGGAGACTTTATACCTATATACATAATATGATATGCCTATAAATCAATTCTAATAATCTGATTCTAATTCAGATATGCCTATAATTACAAAGATCCTAAATAAATAAGGAAACAAATCATAAAATATAGAAGAAGAATAAATCCTAAGCGATCATCTAGGATACTCTAAAATATTCTAAGGTATAAAAATAATATCATCAGATATTTCTCAGATTTCTAACGGTATCAAAGCACTTGGTTAGCAAACTTATATGGGCAGGTGAAATGCAATTATTATTAGCACCCCTAGCACAACATGTTAGTCAACATTCTAATCATGATTTTGCTTTAGTCACTACTGAAGTGTAACCGATGAAAGATGCACTAAGCACTTGAAATAGCCTTTGCTACTACTACTTGTACTGAAAGGGAAATTTGTCTTTTAAGGAATGAGACATTGTTGAAATGGAAACAGAAAGCCAATCTATTTAGGAAGCAACGAAGACATCAGGTACCAATCTTATTTCCTGAAGTGAAGAAGAGATAAAGAATCATGATAAAATGATTACCAAACGTTGACACCAGGAACACCAAGGTGCATAAAAATTTACAACCGTAATTGGAAACCTGCAAAAGGATAAATAAAAATAGAGTAAATAATGCATATTAAAAGGACTTTTGAGTTCTCACATAGCTAAAACAAAGAAAAATGAAATGTTTTCAGAAGTAGCCACTTACTGATGAACATATTTATCAAAATTATGTGTTGTGAGTGAAAAAGAACCTTCAACAGATTCTTCATCTACTTCATCATCATGCTTTACAGCATTTGCAACTCTACCCGAATGAAACTCAGCACCAGTGGGTCTTAAATTTGAATCAATAGAAAACTTACGAACTGTTTTTGTTATATTGAGCCTGTTCTGAAAACAAGAGGTAAAATATTAAGTACAAGGACAAAAAAATCAAATAATGAGATGAGGTATCATATCATAAGCAAGTATAAAAAAATGAATAAGAAAATGGAGAAATAGAAACTTACTGTTCCTAGCACATCACTCACATCAACTGATGCAAACTCACATGAGAGTGCAGGAAAACTACAAAATAAGTTGAAGCAATCAGCCAACAACAACAGAGCAGAGGAAGATAAAGTTAACAAATAGCCATTAAACTAACTTAATGTACTGAGTATAATACTATGATTAACAACGGTGTCTAAATGACTTGGAAGTGGGAAGGACTAGAAACAGCTTTTACTTCATGTCAATTTCACAAGCCATAACTATACATCAAATTTTGATATTGACTCCCAGCCTTTTAATGATCATTTTGTAAGGCCCCCATCCCACTCCCAATTTCAACAATATGATATGAAGCTAGCCCAGTTTCATTGAAAGGTCTTCGTCTCTTCTATAATAATGTGATTGGATCTGGAGCTTTAAGAGAGGAATTCAATTTTTCAAGTGGATTTAAAATATGACATATCAAAATGACTTGTTTGGATATTAAATCCAAAGAATTTCTAAAGTGGTGGAAATTTGATGGGAGTTTTTTTAAAGTAATATGAAGGCCTTTCAAATAATATAAAAAATCAAAGAATTTGAAAATTCCTTCTCCTTTACTATCTCACTGTCAAACTGTCACCCAAAGCTTAGGTGAGTGCTCTATCTCTATTGCACCTCTTCCCCTCTCTCTTTTGCACCTCCCTCTCTCTCTCTCTGTGTCCTCTGCACCTCCCTCACACTATTTTGTACCTCTCTTTTCTCTTTCCCTCTCCCTCTCTATTACTGTTATGCCTTCTTAAAATAAAATTTAAAAATGAAATTTTACATATAATGAAAATTAAATTACTTTATCCAAATAAAGAATTTCCACCGACTCTAATTAGCTTGGGTTAAAGGTGTTGTTGATGTTGATGTTGATCCAAATAAAGAATTTGAAATACAAGGAATTTGAATTTCTTTATTCAAAAAAATATTTTGAAAATGAAAATAATTTAATTGAATCAATTAAATTTCCATGCATTTTCAATTCCTTAGAATTTTGAAATTCTCTATCCAAACAATACCTAAGTTAATTTCAAGCTTCTAAAAAGTCAAACTACAAAACCATTTTGTTTAATGAATTAACCAATACACAGCAAACAACTTATCAAACCCCAAAAAGCTGGTCTTCATAAATTCTCTATTAGACAAGTATCATTCCTATAACACAAGCCTCAATTTGCTTATTTACAAATACAAGTAGATAGACGCTCACATTCCTTGCAGCATGACAAGTTCATACCTAGACTCAGAAAACCACAAATCCACCAATAATTCAAATATAACACTAAACAATAGTTAAGACACGAGCATCCACCATCTTGAGTAGAGAAACACTCTATTCAACCAAAGACGGAAAACACTTGCAAATGCTTCTACCTGATATTGAAATCGATACGTAAATAGTCACCATCAGAACTCTTGTCAACAATCACAGATGTGGAGGTGCTAACAGACATATAACTACTTAGTTCCTGAAACAAGGTTGCAAGACAAACATCAATATGAGACTTAAACAACCAAATCAAACTTCAAATTTGACAAAACTACATAGAAGATGTTCATAATTTGGCATATAACAGTATGAGGACCTAATATCAATCTACAATACACTTATACACATATTATGTTCAGCAATTCATAAGTCACAAAACAAAATGGAGGTTTCAGGCTTTCATCTACTGACCATTCCAAATAAAAACATCATAGCCAGAGCTGCCACTATGGATAATCCCGCTCCTGATAACGACGCCTCAGTCAAATCTCTCGGGATTTTCCTGTTGACACAAGTCAACAACAACCACATAACAAAATTATCAATAAAATTATACAAAAGGGAAGCATGCATTCACAAATTACTCATAAAATTTACATCGCAAGAGGTAATGTCCATAACCACAACACTATTTGTAAAATTTACAACAGAGCACTTCAAATCACAAAAAAGAAGACTCGAATCTAGGCAATGGACATGTTCTTCTTGCACATAGACACTGAATAAATAGCATTTTTTGTGTTCTCTTACGCTGTGCACTTCGGTCTGAACCGTTATCACAAGAGCTTAACAAAGAACATTGAATACAACAAAATTGAACTAAATCTATAATAGAAAACAACTAGTCTACACATTCGCGAGCAAATTGAAACCGAAAAAGAATAACAGAGAAAGAGATTCCGACCTGTAAAAATCAACGGATTTGAGTTTAGTAGCAGAAATCATGATGGAAAAATGGTGGAATCACGGTGAGTGAGTGAGAGAGAGAGAGAGAGAGAGAGAGAGAGAGAGAGAGAGAGAACACTCTCGGAAATTGAGAGCGTAATAGCTATAGATTGTAGATCGAAGGAGCTTCTCTTTCAGCTGTAGCTTCTTCGTCCCCCACTCTCCCACTCTTCTTCTGGGTGACTCTTTTTTACGGTGGAATATATTAAAGGTTAAATTAATGTTCTGAACAAAAACATTTTAATTAGCTCCTCATTAAAAAAATATTATAGTTGGGTACTTTGTCTCAATAAATTTTTTTCGTATTTGAATTCCTCAGGCTTTTAAAACTGTCACAAATTATTTTTTTTTAACAGTTTTAAGTTGCTATACATTATAAAAAAAATAGTTTTAAGTTGCTATAAGTTAATTTAGGAATTTAATTACGGTAATTTTATTACAAAATTAAGGACTCAATCACAGTTTCTTTTAATTTAGAAACTTAATTATTTTTTTTACAAATACTACAAGGAATCTATTGATTAATTTATTGTGTTTTTAAATTTTCTTTTTTATTTTAAATTTTTTAAATGATATTTTAGTCCTTATAAATTAAATATTTTGTTTTTAGTTTACCACAAAATTGTGGTGACACTGTTTTTTTTTTTTAAAAAAAACAAAGCACAAATTTGTAGTGACACTGTTTTTTTTTTTTAAACAAGACACTCTATTTGCTATATCATTTTTTAACAGAATTTCTCTTACAATAGAGACTAAAATGCACAAAATAAATATTTAAATATTAAAATTACCAAAACAAGTTTACGAGATTAAACACAAAAATATCAAAATTCTAAAAACTAAAATGATATTTAAACCTGAAAAAAATTATAAATATTTTTATAAACATCAGATAAATGCATTTATACTCATAAAAAAAATAACTCATGTTAAAACTTAATATCAAAGTATATATTAACATTCTAACAAGTTGAAGTCAAGGGAATTTAACATAGTTGGTTAAATAAAAATCTATGGATTGTTGTAAATTTTTTTACACTATAATTCATTCTTACATATAAACAAATTCTGAACAAGTTGAATTTCATGAGTCGATTCAAACAAATTATAATACCTGTAATAATTTTAAAAAAAAAAATCAAGTCATTAAATGGTTTTTGACTAAAGTATTGGTTTTAAATCGTCCAAACAATTCAGAATTGGATCTTCTAAGTTTTCCAAACTGTTTGGATATCGCATTAAAGGATACAATTAATGCCAACCAAATATTTAGAAAAATACATAAGTAATTTAGTTTTTTAAAAACGTATAATATTTTGATATTTAATTATCAATAAATTAAGAAACTTCTGTTATAAAAAGTTTCTTATGATTATGATACTTTGCATATATTTTTTTGCTTAAAAATATTATTATAACAATTCTATATATTTATTATTGTTGTTGATTTACTGCTGAAAAAAATAAGTTGTTTTCTATCTTCATTCTCCAATCACAATGAATTTTGTAAATTTTAGGCCTTATAAAGTTACGCTAAATATTTTTTTTAAAAATCATGTTAATAATAATTATATCCTAAAAAAAACTCTAAAAGATATATGTGATCTCTTACTAAAATCATGATGAAATTTGATGACATTGACTATTTTTAAATAAAAGCTAGAAACATGTTTTTGGGGATTTCGTTAAATTTTTAAGTTCCGATGGACAAAATGAAAAAGGGAAATTTTGTTATTTTACAAAATAAATATCCATAGGAATCAAAGACACGACAACAAATTTATAACAACTCATACATTCTATTCTCAAATAACTAAATTAAATCTCCTTAACAAAATCACAATTATATGAATGAAAAACACTTGTGAACTCTCCTGATTAAAACCCAAATATGTATTATATCATTTGGAGGAAGATGTTGAATAAATTATAAGAAAAAAAAGTCACCACTAACACAATAAGTATATATTCTAGTTTTTAAAAGATTTCTTAAAATTGATAATTGAGTTATATTTATGAAACAATAAGTATATCATTGTAAATATTCTCCACCTAACAAAATTTGTTAAAAAAATAACATTATAAATTAATATTTTCTTTATAAATAGATAAATAATTATCAACCTTAGATGGGTCAAAAGCATAATTCCTTAAGATTACAAGGTTCTTATTAATATTAGGGTGTCCAAATTCAAGCTAATACAAACCAAAATAAAACAAATCTAAAATATTAAAAATTGAATCAAACCGGTATTTTTTTAATTTGTTTGGATGATTTTGTGTTGAAACTAATCAGTTTGGTTCAATTTACAATTTATGTCTATGGAGCTAATTCATAGCGCATATGATTATAAAGTTATTCTTTTGTTATTCTTAATGGCTTTATATGATACACAAGTATGTGTTTTAATATTGTCATCCTTTTCATAAAAATAAAAAAAAAAATCAATCAAAGAAAAATACTAAAGTAATTAAATGTACACTAATCTAAGCAATTTCTTTTAAAATTGTAGTTTGTAATGAATAAAAAATATGTTCATTCTTACATGCTCAAACATACTATGATTTTATCAAGCTTATTTCCTTAATTATGTGTTATGTGAAAGTAAATATTAAAGTGGATCAGTTGGTCACTAGGAGAAGATTAAATAGTAACACACAGATTAACTAGGCTATTTCTTAAAAAAAAAAAAAAAACACACACAAACACACATGCACACACATTTGCTTCTAACTTTTACTTCTCCAGCTTCTTGCTTAGAAAATAACAAATATTAAGGGTGTGATTTTTCCTTCTCAAGTACTTGTATAAATGAATAAGAGAAAGTAATCTCTGATATTATCAAAAGATTTTCTAATAAAATATCAGAGTTAAGCTTTTGTAAATAAGGTTTTCGAAAACAAAATTTAAGCATGCATCAACTGAAATAAATGAGAAGCAATACAAAAGGACACAACACACAACAGATTTATTCTGCAACCTGGGCTACGTCTAGTACCTTCACTTATAGGCTTTTTCCACTAAGACCAAACACATAATCATGGTATTCTTTCTTTCTTTAAACCTTCATAGGCTCCTACACCCCAGTATTCTAAACCTCTATAAATTCTACTCAATATTCTTTTCTTTATTATGCATGGAAACACTTTATTAGTATTTTGAACCTTTGCATGTTTCACTTAGTATTCTCTAAGCCTTTAAGGCTCCACCTAAGTATTCTTTCGAAAAGTCTCTCCAGCGTTCACCTCCAATATTCTCTATGACTTTGCATACTCTACCCAAGTATTTTTTTTTCAAAAGCCTCTCCAGGCTTCACATCCTCAATAGCAGCTGTTATTGGACTTGCACATCACTTGTTTGTGTTCACTATGAACTTCAGAAGTAGTGATTTCTTGACAACACTTCTAAGTTTTCCCTCAAATCTAAGGGATGGACACTACATCTTTTGGATACCATTTATTGGGACTCTTTTTATGAAGATGTTTACAAACGCTCTTACATATTCCTCTCTACTAGGGCTCCACCTAGAGTGTTTTGGCTAAGAAAATTTCTTTTGATAAGGAGTAATCTAGATAAACTCTTGTTTACTGTAACACCCCGTATGCATCCGGTGTATTAACATTATTATTTATCAGAATAGCGCTTAATTACATTAATTAAAACCTTGCGGAAGCATAATTGAACCATATTTCTTGATTACATTATGTATGGAACATATAAAACTTACACATTTCACATATGCCAGCCCCATAGATCCAAACATCATAAACATAGGCAGATAACCAAAACCGATATCATAACAGATATAATCAGGAGGAAACATCAATTACATAACATAAACTGGTTATGTACATATACATCATCTGACACTCGAAGTGTCTATACAAAAGAATAAGCATCTGAGTGCTTTGATCTCAAAGATCCTTCCTCACACAAGGGCATACATAGCATATACAAAGCATAACATGTGTGCACACACACACACACACACATCTTCCCTATATAGGGGTACAAAACCATCATAAACAAAATTGAGCCTCCCAGCTCTCCCTGCTGCCACACGGCCAAGCAGATCCTGTCTCTACTGGGGCCTTCCGCCCTGAGACGGCTCCTCTCTGCCAGAAGAGTCACCTGAAACAAAATAAACCCCACACGGGGTGAGATATACATCTCAGTAAGCTCAGGATCCTTGGAGGCATCTCCTCCACCCTGGCTCACTTTCCATGACACAGGTCATCCAGGCATCACAATCAATCTGGCCTCCCGACCCTCATAACAATACATAGCCAAGTCATCTAGCTCTAATGTATACTGCGGAACTACGCCGCCACGGTGTATCATCATCAACACCACGATGCATCATCATCAGCATCAAACCTCAGTGTGAGACTGGAACTCACACCCGTGTCATCCCATCGGGGGCTACCCCTTACGCATGGACGCACGTATATGGTACCTCCGAGAATAGGCTTCAACCGCGACGGGACACAACTATCTCTTGGTCTTAAGGGATCATCATCACCCTGGGATCATCATCACCCATGAGCAAACCAAACTAGGAGGTGCGCTCTTCTCCTAGGGAGGTTCATATCTATCTAACTGGCCAGAAGATCTAATCACAGGTATCCATACATACAAAGCATAGAAGTACGCATATATATCATTATGAGAATGCAACAACCAATCAATGCATGCATCATGAATGCAACCATCACTCCCTCGGAGTATGGTGGAACACAGCAGTGGGAAACATCCCCAAAGGACCAAGAACTTACCTGAGAAAGCCGAGCTCTGCAGTTCTTTCCCTGCTCTATGGTCTACGCCACTGACGCCCTCAGTGTCACGCCCTATACAAGGCATACAAGCACGTATCAATCATCAATACAGCCATATCAAGCACAAACATATCAACGATCCTCAACCGTCACAATGAAAGGAACCTCAGTCCTTTCCAAAATCATTAAGTCCTCTAACTTAAGGTTTATCAAGGCTCATCACTCACAAGCCATCTCATAGACCCTCAGCGGTCTATCTCAGCTTAAACAAGGCATTAAAGTCACTACAGACTCGATGCAAACCAAATGCAATGAGCTCAAAGCTCTTTACAAACCCAAAAGCTCATAATTTACATATGGCTTGAACGGTTCTTTTCACACACAAGACACCGTCCCAACAGCCTCTCAAGCACATCAAAACCATATACCAAGGCTCTTGCATGTTCTCAACATCATCAAGTGACTCAACACATAAGCCACACATGCATAACTCAGAGCCCATAACCAAAGTTCACCAAACTAACATTTGAGAGCTAATCCTTCATCCTCACAACATTCTAAACACATGTTTCTAAAGGACCCAAGGCTAATACTAGCTCTATCACAAGTGGGTCACTATTCACCCAAAACCCTAACTCACAAAATAATCGGTGAATCTCGAGTTTCTTAACTCAAAGACGACAAGGGAGGCCCAAGGACGACTCCCCAAGCTCGGGTGTCTGCGAATCGCCGTCGTTCCTCGTCGAACTCGAGTTCTATGAACTTCCCTTGAGAAAGGGATTTATCTGATTTGGGGTTTTCTAGGGAAATAAATGAAGGATTATGGCTCACAACATGTTTCTAGTAGGTTTGGTGTTTAAAGGAAATGATTTGGGTCAATAAACAAGGGTTTATGAAGCTTGGAAGCTCATCAATGGAGGTAGGGCGCTTGAGAAAGAAGAAAGGAAGGTTTTTGGGCCAAAATTCGTAAAATGACCCTTTTATAGTGGCCCTGTCAAAGGTCCCGCGCGACTCGCGCCACCTCTGACGCTAACCGCGCCACCTCTCAGTACACCCGCGCGACTGACGCCACTATGGCGCGATCCACGCCAACCTCCAGTGCATCTGGCGCGACTCGCGACACCTCTGACACGATCTGCGCCACCTCTCAGTGCATCTGGCGCGACTGGCGCCACTATGGCGCGATCCACGCCAACCTCCAGAGAGAATTGGCCTTTTTGAGCAACACTGGTGTTAACCGCGCCAGTATGGCGCTACTCGCGCCAACTCCCAGACTTGTGGCGCGACTCGCGCCGGACCCTGGGTCATTATATTTACCTTATCCTATTTTTTTTGGCACTCATTCCTTCCATGTTTCTCCTCTGAATTTGATCAATGTAAAGAGATCTAGAGTTAGTCATTTGTGGCCTTTGGAGGTTGAATTCAAATTTTTGCACAAGTTGTCCAAGTTTTTGTAGCTAGCCATTCTTCACATCTTCATCCTCCATCTTTTGCAACTCTTCTTGATTTTTCTTCATCGTATCTATTGTTCTCCATTGTCAAGACAACTTGCACATTTCAAATTTGGATATATCCGTTGAGTGCTAGTTGTTGGTCTTAATGGTTTCTCTTGGTTTTCAAATTTGAACAATTAAAAGTCTTTTGAAGATTGGTCTACAATATGTCTTATGTAGATGTTATTGTAACTGTAATGCAATGTCCTTCAATATACATTTTATTGGTTATT
This sequence comes from Glycine tomentella, assembly GCA_007407185.1. Lineage (NCBI taxonomy): Eukaryota > Viridiplantae > Streptophyta > Magnoliopsida > Fabales > Fabaceae > Glycine > Glycine tomentella. Next base: position 319,404 of record PYAF01002520.1, on the reverse strand, counting down.
TGTTCTTTGAATATAACATGTTGTCTTCTTCGAGATCCTTTGGTCGAAAATCTTCAAGGACGATAATGAGGAATTCACAGCTTCAGAATTAGTGCTTTTAAACATTGATGCATGTTGTAACACTCTTAAAGGTATTACCATAACTACACTTATATTTCTAAAACATGAAAATTAATACAACGACTTCATGCAGAATCTAGTAACTAAAAATATAAAATACAACTTTGTCATATTTTATTACATACAATACATCCCTTAAAACATGGGTATCATATATCTCATAAAAGAAATACATTGAACATAAAATATAACTAAGTTATGTCTTCCAAAATGAGGCTCCGGGCTTCATCGATGCATATCATCACCTGATTCCTGAAAAAGAAAGAACTTAAAGCTGTGAGACATAATGTCTCGATGAGTGCTCTAAGAATTCTATAAGTGGACGAGATTGTTCTACCCAAACTTCATTTTCTCTTACTTTTCATGGCTTGTCTCTCGCTAAGTATCTAAAAAAACTTTCATGTCTAGGATTGGTTTTATACATTTTGATCATTAATAACTTTCTCCGACTTCCTACCCTTTTGTTTGCTTAACTATTATAGTGTTTTCCTATCACTATTACTTTAAGAATCGTCTAACTGATAATAGTTCTCTGACATAGCTACATCTAGTTAACATCAATGTTCCTCCCTTAGTCTTACCTTTCATTTCTTCGATACTTAGACTTGTCTACCAAATTAAATCTAGGATTTTATTATTCTTGGATATCTTAAACATTCACTTTAACCAACCTAGTTCTTATTCTTTTACAATATTTATACTCTACTGTTACATCACTCTAGAAAGATCCTTTCATTTGTTACCAACTAGGACTCACATAAAACCGTGTTAGATTTAATCATCCTCAAAATCTTAAGGTTGCACTAGACATTCTTAATTAATGCACAAACATACTTTTCATGTGACTCTCAGTACAAAACATGCATCCATCAATTCACATTACTATCATTAACACAATTTCTCACACATGTAGATGATAACCACAATCACATACTTCACATAAGTAACATCCAATATACTCGTGGTATTCACAACACAAACCACATATTCCAAACACTCTCAAAACAATGTACAATGCAATGCAACCTAATGCTTGATTTTCTTATATTATCATATGCATGATGATGGAGGTCCATTGCAAACTAAAGGTCTAGAAGGAGAGCTTGAAGCACTTTCTTTGGTTAGCTTTAAAGGACCATGACAAGAGCTAGAACTCAAGCCTTTCAAGACCACATCAAAGCTAACTTGTATCTTTTGGACAGACATGAAGAAGCACACCAACTCAGTACAAACATAAAATAGGGTTTGTCTGTTTTAATCGATTACCATTTATCTGTAATCGATTACCATTTATCTGTAATAGATTACGCAACATTTTGTAAAATGGAGAAAACTCTATGTTAATCGATTACATAACAAAATAATCGATTACTTTGTTCATACATTTGTTTCTAGAAAAATCAAGAACAAAATAATCGATTATATGAGCGTATTAATCGATTACACTCTTCATTTCATTTATAATTTCACTTTTATTTAGCTTATAATTTCGTGGCTATATATATAGATACCCAAAAACTGAATGGAACTAACTTTGTTCATATGAATGCAAATCTGAAATTTGTGTGAGAGTTTCTCTCTTGTTCTTGTGCAAGAACCTCTTGGGTCTTATCAATGGCTTCTCAATGCTATCGTGGTGATTCTTCTTAAACTTATTGGAGAGCTTCTCCATGGTGTCTTCCATCTTCATCCCTAACCTTTCTCCATCTTCCATTGTTGTCCATCAAAGCTTTCTTCAGCCATGTTCCACGTGAAGTGCTGAAAGCTTCAAGTTCTTGAAAGATTGTTGAAGAGTGAGTTTCATTGCAAGGTAGATTTGATAGATTAATGTCTAATGGGTTTAGACATACATCATGTGGTATCAAGAGCCTAATCCTTGTGGAATTCTTCTTCAAGTTCAGTTCTAAGAACTTCTTCAAAGGTAAAAAAAAACTGTACCTGATCCGAAAATCATAAATTTTCTTCTATTCCTAGTTTTCTTGAAGTTTTTGTGAAAATCTTGGTGGTGTGGGCTTTGTTGTGTGTTCTGCCACTTAACCTTGTGTTTAGCTTCAAGTTCTCTTGAAATTCATGTCTTCATGTTCTTCATTTGTTCTTGATATTTTTCTAATTTTCTAGTCTTGATTCTTTTTAATTTGTATTAGTAGTTGTTTTTGTGTTGTATAACCACTTGTTTTGATTCTAATCTCATGCCTAAACTGAATTTAGTTGTTAGAAGCCAAATTTTACAATTGTTATACATAGTTTTTGTGAATCATCAAGTTTCTTTAAGAATTCTTGAACTTGTACAAAAGGAAAAACAATTAAGTGTAGCCCAAAAAGTTTGTGAATTTGTGGCTAGAAAAACAATTAAGTGTAGCTCAAAAAGTTATTGAATTGGTGGCTAGAAAATTCAAAGTAAAATAGAATTTAGAAGCAAAGAAAAGTTACAAAGGTTACAAGTTCAAAAATTCCTTTGAACCACAAAACTAAGTAAACTTATATGACATGCAAACTTTATGAAATTTAGCTTCTAACAATTAAATTTGATTGGTATATCCTCCTTGTGCAATTTGGCATAGCCAATATCCTTGAGTTGTCTCATTAAATTCCAATTTGAGTTTGTGCTTTTCTAAAAAAAATTTCTTTTGCTTCTTGTCTCTTAAAAATTCCAAGGTTTTGTCTTAGAGTTTTCTTGTTCTTGGACTCTTGAGCCTAGCCTAGAATTATTTCCTATTTCACTATAGTAAAGAAGCTTGATTGGATTGGAAGTCTTTGATTAAGAACTATAGAGAGGGACAAGAGTGGAAAAAGGCAAGAGAGAACATTAAAGAAAAAGCCTAGATAAAGAGTGCAAACACGAGTGTAAGTGACAAACACTTAGAGTATGGTGAGAATTTCCTTATATACTTGTGTTTTTGCTAACCATTTTCTTTGAAGGATGAGATCAATAGGAGATGAGTCTTTGTCACCTAAGACCTCTAGGTTGATGAAAGCCATTTCAAAACAAATGGAAGACTTACAAACCAAAATGGATGCAAGGTTTGAGGAGTTACAAAGAAGGAGTAATCCAATTGGAAGTGTGGATGGAGAGGCTCTTGACAATAGGAGGGTGAGTGAGTATGCTTCCTCTCATGGAGGAAATTAAAAAAGATGAGGGGAATGAGAAGGAGGATTGGAGAGAAAATAATAATAAAAAAGAAAATAATAGGAGACACAATAAAGATGAAGAAGATTGGATGGTGAGGAGAGAAGAGAGAAAAAAGGAATGGAGGATTGAATGGAATAAAAAAAAATTCCAAAGTTCCTTGACAATTATGATCCCGAAGAATACTTTGAGTGGGAGATGAAAGTAAAACAAATTTTCTCATGCCAACAATTTGATGAAAAAAAGAAAGTGATGCTAGCAACTCTAGAATTTGGTGGCTATGCTTTGGTGTTGTGGAACCAAATTATAATGGACATAGGGAGGTTGAGGAGACAAAGAGTAAATTGTTGGAATGACTTGAAGATGTGCTTGAGAAAGATTTGTTCCCACTTATTATGCAAGAGAAGTTCATAACAAGCTCTAAAGACTATTCTAAGGCTACAAGAGTGTTGATGACTACTATAAGGAGATGGAATTGATGATGATGAGGGCTGAAATTGTGGAGGGCCAATAAGCAACTATGGCTAGGTTCCGTCATGGCTTGAATGGAGAAATCCAAGATGTGATGGAGCTACATTCTTCTGCCACAATAGAAAAGCTAGTCCACAAAACTCAAAGCGTGGGGCAACAACTAAAAAGGAGAAAAGCTTCCAAATGCTCCAATGGGGCTGCAACTTCCAGTTGTAAAGACAAGCCTAGGAGGGAGGTTTCTCAAGTGAAAAATAAAGAAGTAAAAATGGAGAGCTCAAGCAAAAAAATTATGGATCCAACTCCAACAAGATCAAGCAATATCAAGTATTTTAAGTGTCTTGGTAAGGGTCACATTGCTTCCCATGTCCCAACAAGAGAACATCGATTTTGCTTGAGGATGGAGGAATAAAGAATAAGTCTTCAAGTGACTCAAATAGTTATTCAAGTGATGAAGAAGAAGATCTTACACTAGTGGAGGCCAAGGAAGGTGATCTCTTGATGGTAAGGAGAATGTTGAGCAATTTTTACCTAGAAAAAGATGAGACTCAAAGAGAAAATATTTTCACACAAGATGCTTAGTTGAAAAGAAAGCATGCTCACTTATCATTGATGGAGGTAGCTACACCAATGTGGCTAGTACAAGGCTTGTTAAGAAATTACACTTACCAACCACAAAGTATCCAAGGCTATACAAGCTACGATGACTTAGTGAAAGTGGAGAAGTGGTGGTACATTCTCAAGTGCTCATTCCTTTTTCTATTAATGCTTATAATGATAAGGTTCTTTGTGATATTTTACCTATGGAAGCTAGACATATTCTTCTTGGTAGGCCTTGACAATATGATAGAAAAGTCATACACAATGGCATGGAGAACACTTTTGAGTTTGAGCACTTAGGCAAGAAAATTATTTTGAGGTCTTTGACTCCTAAACAAGTGTGTGAGGATTAAGTAAGGATGAAAGAAAAGAGAATTCAAGAGTTGAAAAAAATACTGCACTTAAAAAAAATATTGCACAAAAAAAGGCAAAGAAAGTGAGCTACCAAAGAGAAAAACTAGTGAGAAGAAAAAGAAAATGAGAGCAAAAAAATTCATGAGATTAAAGAGAGTTTGTTCTTGAGTGAAAAAGATATCAAGAGAGTGTTATTGGCACAACAACCTCTTTATTATATGCTTCCTAACTCTCTTTGTTTACATGTTGAAAAGGAAGGAGAAAAATTGTCCAAAGCTATGCAATCTCTTTTGGAGGAATATGAAGATATTTTTCCAAAGAAAATTTCTAATGGCTTGCAAAATTATGATAAAGAGTTGTAAGCACTTGTTAGAGTATTGTAAACTTTGCAACATTATCTTTTACCTAAGGAATTTGTGATCCATAGTGATCATGAGTATCTAAAATATTTGAAAATTCAAGGTCAACTCAACAAGAGATATGCTAAGTGGTACATCAAGGGCAATTTGAGGACGTGGAAGGAGTGTCTACCTCGCATTGAGTTTGCTGATAATAAAGTAATTCACAAGACTACTTCCTTATCTCCTTTTCAAATTGTTTATGACTTTAATAATTTAACTCCTCTTGATTTATTGTCATTACCTAACACTTCTTCTATGATTAATCATGATGCTTTGTCTAAAGCTTCTTATTTTAGGATATTGCATGAACAAGTGAAGGCCCATGTGGAGAGAAAGATGGAACAATATGCTAAGCAAACCAATAAGCACAAGAAGCAAGTGATCTTTAAAGAAGGAGATTTGGTTTGGCTTCATTTGAGGAAGGATAGATTTCCTCAAGAAAGGAAATCCAAGCTTCAACCTAGAGGAGATGGACCTTTTAAGATTTTAGAGATGATCAACAACAATGCATATAAACTTGAGTTGCCAAGTGAGTATGGTATGAGTACTACTTTTAATGTTTGTGATCTTTCTTTGTATGATGTAGGTACAAGTAAGGAAGCAAACTTAAGGTCAAGTTCCTTTCAAGAAGGAGGGGATGATGGAGGTCCATTGCAAACTAAAGGTCTAGAAGGAGAGCTTGAATCACTTCCTTTGATTAGCTTTAAAGGACCCATGACAAGAGCTAGAACTCAAGCTCTTCAAGACCACATCAAAGCTAACTTGTATCTTTTGGACAAGCATGAAGAAGCACACCAACTCAGTACAAACACAAAACAGGGCCTGTCTGTTTTAATCGATTACCATTTATCTGTAATAGATTACGCAACATTTTGTAAAATGGAGAAAACTCTGTGTTAATCAATTACATAACGAAATAATCGATTACATAACGAAATAACCTCTTGGGTCTTATCAATGACTTCTCAATGCTATCATGGTGATTCTTCCTAGACTTATTGGAGAGCTTCTCCATAGTGTCTTCCATCTTCATCCCTAACCTTTCTCCATCTTCCATTGTTGTCCATCAAAGCTTTCTTCAGCCATGTTCCGCGTGAAGTGCTGAAAGCTTCAAATTCTTGAAAGATTGTTGAAAAGTGAGTTTCATTGCATGATAAATTTGGGAAATTAATGTCTAATGGGTTTAGACATACATCACATGAGGTATAATTACAACACTTGTGAAAGATGCCCAAGAGGACATGCAATTGATAGATTTCAACACCATGGGAAACCCAACAACACACTTTAACTAAGATGAGATTGCCAGCAATGCGTCAGAGTTACCTTATTTTGCAATGATACTCAAACCCATGGGATCAACATGAGTCATATGGAGGTTCCATACTGGATAGCATCGACAAGGACAAAGCCATACTTCAACCATTCATGCCCTCCATGGTTAGCTTAACAACAACTCTAAAAAAAATATAGCATGATATGATGCATGAGGCATACAAGAAAATCATGGATTTGCACACTTATCATAATATGATGGTCCCTGCTCCACATGAACTCAGAACATATACTTGTCATTACAACCATAGTTATAAAATTAGACCCGCCTAACCAAGACCGGATGCCCTAGGCATTTTGATTAAGGTGAAGGACCAAAAATACATTCAACTCGGTTTGGCTTGGATTGACCCGACCAAGTTTGGTCAAACCCGATGACCCAAACTGAGTTGGCCTATTTTTTTTTTACCACGTTAAATGGTTAATAGCTAATTGTTGAATAACATATAATACGCTCCTATAATATATTTTTTTTTATCTTGATAACAATATAAATAACTAATTATCATCATATTGATCATGATATGATTCATTATTTATGTGTTTTATACATCTTTAACAAATTTGTTTATGATCATTCGATAACTTGTGTATTTAGTCTTGAAAAATAAGAATTTTCTTAGTAATTTAATGATAATAACCAACAAAATAGTAGTAATTTATAGTAATAAATGACTATATAATATTTTATAGTTTGATCATGACAATAAATTTAATTTTGGAGTATAAAAATATAGATTGATCACATTATGTTAAGTATATTATATATATTTTCAAATATATATACGGTCGATTTGGTCAATGAGTGACTCATCAGTTGGACATTTGACCCACTGACCCAATGTCTCGACCAGGTTAATGTCCATACCAGTTTTCATAACACTGATTATAACACATTAGCATGATATCGCTTGATTCACCTTATTCACTTGTATACATCATTACAACCCCGTACTCTAACACAAGAATATAAGCTTACAACCACAACGATACCATAATTGAAGTAAATACTTTTACACATATACACATAAATATCAATCATCACATTTACCACACATCAAGATTAGGCTAACAACTCATGGTTTGATCCCATTCATAATTCACCACTTGCAACTTACAATACACTTAATTTGGTAAAGCTTAAAGCATATGAACATAGCAAAAACATAAGATTAAAGCATCATTGAAAATATGTATAATTGTTTAGACAAACCACACTTAGCGCAAAGAAAACATAGGCTATCTATTATGTGCTTAGCTTGGAACCTACCATGTTTATCCCGTAGTGCACCCATGCTTAGCACAACATCATTCACACTTAGCGTGGAGTGTCCCAAGACACTATTTTTCTTAGACAATTCCATGCCTAACATAGTGTCATTACGTTTAGCTATGATTTTTTCCCCTCACAAATAAGGTTTTCCACAGCTCCCAATGCAATCTAACTTCAAAATACATAGGCTAAGGGTCTAAAAGTCATTCCTACATGTTCCTAATTTATTTTAAACACAATTTTCTTCTTTTTAAGTCTCTTCTATTGCATTTGAGATAAAGAGACAAAGTTCATGCTATCAAGGGTGCAATCGATGTCAAACGACACAGATTTGAGGTTGGCCAAATGGTTCAGGTCGAGGTCTAATTTGAGATTTTCGTCAAATCCATGTGTCACTTTTCATTTTAATTGTGTTTCCTTTTATTTATTTTTTGAGGTAGATTAAACAACTTGGATTATGTTCCTTTTTTAAAAATTGAATTATATGCATTTTTTTTATTTATTCCTTCAAAATAATTGTTGAATTCCTATAGGTCAATGGATATAGCAATTGAATATTATTAAACGTAAAATGAAATACTATTTTTTATTTTTTTCTTCTCTATAAGGGTTTTCTTTAATAGAAGTTATGGATTTCTAGATAGAATATGTTTCATCCTGTTAGCTGAATATGTTTAAGTATCCAAACACTCTACAAAATTTCAAAGCTTATTTAACTCGAAGTTTTTATTTAATGGATTGCTATAACAATTAATTTTTTGGGCCCTATTGCATGAATTCATCATAAAGAAAAAAACTTAAATTTAATAAAAGTCAAATGTTACTCAAGTTCCTATAATTTAAATTTAAATTTAATATGCATATGGAATATCAACCGACACATATTGGTATAAAACTTTGATTATGATTTGGGAATTTAGCGTTTGGGATAACAATCAGGATCCTTTGTCTACTTGCTTCTCAAAAAGGTGGAAGAAAATCAATTAGATAAGAACAAAGAAAGTAAGGCCAATAGTATTAAGGTATTAGTACTTTTATTTCACAATATCACTTGATGAATTAAAATATTTCTTTCCACATTACACTTGGAAATTATATATACACATGTAGATCGATCCTATTGCAAATTGTAAAAGAAAAGTTTCTTTCAATCATGGCAGTTCGAATCTAGATTAACTTCATGTAAGCCAAAGAAGATGAAAAGTTTAATTTTTATTTCCTCGATGATCCTTTCATAGTAAATATCAAATCAATTATTCATGTGAGTATATTTAAATGTTTTGTATACTTACTAAACATTGAATCTTTATGTCTTAGGAAATTCATGAAATTCCAATTTTTTTTTACCAATGTTTGAAACTTGAACGACCAATAACAATATGTTTAACCAATTGTTTAAAAAAATGTTAGGTGGGATCAAGAAATATGCATAACATGATTACTTTGATAATTGTTTATTGAAAGTCTTTGAATTCTACAAGTTGACTCAAGGAGCATGGATATATTTAATTTATGTAGGAAAATGAAGGTTCAATTTGAGAGTCTCTAACTTCCATTTTAATGAGATTGCAAATCCATCAAAATTAATCACAAATGGTGATGTAACTATGTTTATGTTTTAGTCAAACAAGAACAATTAATGATTCAATTATAGTTTGTTTTAAACATTTTATTGTTTTCTTTGCACAAACAAATGTTGAATATTGCTTCTTACATAAAGGGACACATATTAAACATGATTCAGACAATGATGACAAATCCAGGTGGTTGTTACTATGTATTATCCAACCCAAAGATGTAAACAAAAATTAATCATTTCTATAATTGCATTGTATAATAATATTATAATAATGTATCATTGCAAAAATGTGGTTCTAACTATATATTAAAAAAATGTTTGCTTATTAACATTTAATATTTTTTTCACATATCAAAGTTTCTATTCCTTGGATTTCTTGAGTCTTTTAACGATGAAGTCCCAACAAAGTATTGGTTTGTGGATGATGTTGAAACTTGACTTGGAATGATTACGCAAAAGTTTTGCAGTGATAGATCTTTTGTTCATAAAATTAACAATATTATAGATCATTACAAATTAGAGAGTGGGTCATGATTGTTCCTTATCAAGGAAATGACATCTTCAAGATGAGACTAACTGAGATAAATTATGAACAAATTATTTACTCTCAAAATTTTGTTACATATGATTGTCTTCATGATCATGAAAATTATGTTTTCATGTATGTGGATTAATGATTACAAAATATATATAAATATAACAATGACAAATACATTCAAAAGAGTGTCATAGAATATATTCAACAATATATTTGCAAGGAACTTAGTTATTCAAACTGTTCCAAATGTAACTAGTGATGTAAGATCCATATTTGAGTAAATTGAATTTATTATTGACACGATATGTTGTCATGATCGGATTAAATAGTATTTCATGACTTCAATCGACTCAATTTATACACATAGTATGATTTATTATGACTTTAATTTTTAAATTTTAGGTTAACTCAAATTTGGCTTGAGGTTGGGAAAAATATATGATATGTTGCGGTCCTAAATATTGCTACTTTCTTTAAAAATAAGGTTAAATATTTATATTGCTCTTTGCTATATAATGTATTGTATGCATTTTTAAATTGACTTACGATTATTTTAAATTATTAGGGTGTGACATCCTCTTTTACATTGGTAACAAACAAACATGTTTGAACAAGTTTAGGTTAAAGAGATGTATTTTATGTACTTTTGTCATAGAATCTAATTAGCATGTGAATGACATGTTTATTGACATCAAATTATCTAAATATATATTCTGTTTTTTTTTTATTGTTCTATGTAATAAAGTACTCACGAACTCCATGAGTTTGTAGCCAAATAATTAATGCTCTAATTATCTTACCGATTTTTCTTCTTCTTGGAAATACTTAATTTATTTAAACTTCTTTTACAGTCACTTTGACTATAATTATAAGACATAATAAACCAATTGTTTACTCATTTTTATAGGACATGATTTCAACTTTCTAGTGCATTGATTATTTTGAGTTAAAGTACAATTACTTATTTTAGGTATGATTTGATGTTATTTCAATTATCATTTTCTCTTTTTAATTCAAATTCTAGAATATCAATAAATAGATATTATTTGTTGTGATAACGTTAAAGACATATTTGCATCAATAGTAAAAAAACAAAACTAGTGGTAATATATATTAACTAATTTTATAAGAATTCTAATATTTAGAACACAATATCTTATAAATAGGGATGAAAAAAGTAGCAAATAAATACAATTCTATTTAAATTATTGTTAGTGTGTTACTTTTTTATATTATTATATTAAGCGTACATTATCATTGTTTTGATTTTTTAAATCCTATAAACTTAAATTTTAAAAAAATGATACAAAAATATTTGATGATATATATTATATTTTTTCGTGTGTGTGTATGTGTGTGTATATATATTGACATAAGAACTGAAATTCGGGAAATTAAATTATTTATCTATATTCCATTAGAATCAATAATGTATTCCATTAGAATTGAGGTAGTTAAAATATTTTTAATAAAATTGGATTATAAATACCTTATTAAATATTAGCTCATGTTATTGATAAAAAATTTTCATTGTCATGAGAGTTGTGTTTAGTTTAAAAAGATGTATAGTGCCAACAATACATGATTGAAAAGAATCACCAAAATTAAAAACTTGACAATCAACTTTTATTTTATAGAAACTTGGTAACCAACTCATAGTAATGAAATGCCTAAAGTTAGCATATTGTACTACTTTTATTAATGGACATCATGTTCATAGTAGCATTATTATAGTTATTAACTTTAAAAAAATTGTATGATATAAAAAAAATATCAGTAGTAAAATTATATCGTTAATGTCATGAATAAAAATGTAACATTTTTAATTAATTGCATTATTTTTGTGTGAAGATTATATATAATTATATGACTCAATCTTATGATAAATAACTATGTACATAGCACGAAGTACTAACTAGATGTATTTGTGATGAATAGTAAAGAGCATTTAAATAAATTAGTTACATATAAAAAAGCATTCAGATATATTTTTTTATTTTTTAATGAACACTCATAAATAAATAAAAAATCATAAATGAGTTAATTTATTCACTTTAATTTTATTTGCAATGTTAAGAGTTAATTTCCAAAAAAAAGGTTCCACATCCATCATGGTTAATAATATAAATGTTAAACATAATTATATTTGATTTTTGAATGATAATATAATTTATAACAATATATAAAGGGGATATCGCCTTTTTGATGAATTCAGGGGGAGCTGCTTGAAGTATAAGCAAGATTGATTCAAGTCTAAAGTTTTGAGCTTTCAAACATGCAAAGGACAACTTAGAGATTAATTAGGATAAAATGTAAGAGAAAAACAATTTAGATGATCCTAAAGCATTGCATTCATTCTAACTCATAAATAACTTAAAATGGTTTAATAAAAATCACAAGGCTTTCATAAAATGGTTAAGTTTCAAACATGTTTCAGAGGTTTTTGGAAAAATGATTTTCTTGCTGTTTTAATCGATTATAACATCATAATAATCGATTATTTTGTTCTTCACTTACCTTGGAAAAGCTTTCATGAACATTGTAATCGATTACATATCGGTTTAATCGATTATTATACCTTTGTTTTTCAGAAAACTGCCTTGTTGAACATTTTAATCGATTACCTAATGGGTAGTAATCGATTACATGCTTGTATATGTATTTAAAGATCTGCTGGGATAATCGATTACTAGTATACTGTAATCGATTACATAGGCTTATCTGAAAATAGTCTCTCCCTGCTTTAATCGATTACCATAGATGGTAACCGATTACATGTTGTGTTTAAACTCTAGGTTTTGTACTAGATAAATCGATTACCTCGATTAGTAATCGATTACACAGTGTAATTAGAAAGGCTATGGATCCTGCTTTAATCGATTATCATTTCTAGTAATCGATTACTCTGTTTCTATGACTGATATGCTTTTCTGGTTTAATCGATTACCAAGGTTAGTTATAATAACCTTGGTTAAATAAATAAAAGAAAAAGAGAAGTTTAAATTTTCTATTTTCGGTCGCAAAAAACTTTAGCGATGGATTTAGCGACGGCTGGAGTGCCACGCCTGGGGCGTGGGAGCCACGCCTGGAGCGTGGGAAGTGCTCCAGAAAGTTGATTTCCACTGGAATGTCACGCCTGGAGCGTGGGATCCATGCCTGGAGCGTGGGAGCTCGGGCTGGGGGTCTATAAAAGGCCATTTTCGCGGTTTGAAGGGGAAAAACTCCCTTTCTTCTTCCTCCAGCGCCCAGACCTCCATTGGAGAGTTCTCCAAGCTTCCATGTCCTTGTTTATTCACCCAAAACACTTTCTAAACCCATTAAACTTCCTAGAAACCTTGAGAGAGCTTGAATCCTTCCTCCATTCCACCAAAATCCCCTTGTTTTGAGAAACCCCATTCTCAAGAGAAGTGAAGAAAACTCGAGTTTGGCAAGGAACGGCAGCTACCCACGGACACCCAAGCTTGGAGGAGTGTCCCAGAGGTCTTTTGTGTCGCCATTGAGGTAAGAAACTCGAGATTTCCTGATTGATTTATGATTTGGGGGTTTTGATGAATAGTGACCCACTTTTGATAGAGTTAGAATTAGCTCTGGGTCCAGTTGAGAGATGTGTTTAGAATGATGAGAAGAGGAAGGATTAGCTTTCAGTTTGTGATTTGGTGAATGTTGGTTTTGGCTCT